>JALGBA010001088.1:0-163833 GCA_023970755.1 Azemiops feae
TTTTAAGAAGAGACTGGACAGCCATTTGTCTGAAATGGTATAGGGTTTCCTGCCTGAGCAGGGGGTTGGACTCGATGACCTCCAAGGTCCCTTCCAACTTTATTATTATTATTATTATCTGTACTTCCATCACTGGAGGTTTTGAAGGAGAAGCTGGAGAGCCTTCTGTCTGGAGTGGTTTGAAGATTCCTACTCTGGGCAGGGGGTTGGGCTGGAAGATCTCTACAGACCCTTTTATGTTTTTCATTCTAGGACTCTGAATCTCTTTAGTGTTGGTCATTAACTTTTCAGTGTAAAATTCTCCACTCATACCTTCTTGGCTTTCTTTCTTCTTAATTTGTCATACATATTTTCAAAATATGACTACTACCTCCAACTCATTTTAATATTATGTGACATATTCAGCATGCTTTCATTTCCCAAAGTGGGCAGAAGCACACTGTTATATACAGCAATTGCATGTTTATCAACAAACACTCATTCCTGCAACAGGACACATTCTACTATTCCATTTCTCCAAGCATTTGTGTATCTTAATGTTTCTCCATCTTTACTCAACTTTAATAAACATTCTACCACTGGACCCAAGTTCATTTATATGTTGTTTTGTTTCTTTGAAGAAAAGTTCTTCAGTGATGGAAAAAGAGAAGGCATAAACCGAAGGCATTCTTTTTAAGCCACATTGTGGTATGAATACATACATACATACATACATACATACATACATACATACATACATACATACATACATACATACATTTAATAGAAAGAAAATTATTTCAGGTCTTTCAATATCTATTCTTTGCCTGCCCCCAGATTTATTTGGGGGTATAAATAATGTGTGCTTTCTGGGCTAATTTGAAGAATTTATGACATGGAATTAAGTTCATTTTAACTTCACACCTGTGGAATTTTATAGATGCTCAAGAATGTAGAAATATGATCAAAGAGTTCAGGATCCATCTCTTCAAGAATTGCCAGCAGGTTCTTTTGTTTTCCACATCTGTAGTTTGGGACATTCTCCTGCCCTGTAGACAGCAAGTCCATCATGGCCTCATATGTTATTCTTGCATTGAAGAAGTTATCATAGATGTTGTACCCCAGAGTGATGTTGGGTAACATGCTTGGGCTCTGGTTGATCTCATGGACAGCCAAGAGGAAGAGCAGAGTAGGGCAGAACATTGCCGACTTACTGCAAAATAATTGGCTATCTATACAATTACTGTAGGTTGCATACAACCATACCAAAAACATTGTTCAAAACATACTTTTCACCGCAGAATCCAGATGAGGCATTCCCACATCATAAACCCCCCCCCCCATTCTAACCCAATGTTTGGGAGGAAAAGCCAGGTTTTCACAGCCCTTCAGAATGTTAAAAAAATGCTAAACCCAAATGTATATGTTGTTGTTAGTTGCGAAGTCGTGTCCGACCCATCGCGACCCCATGGACAATGTTCCTCCAGGCCTTCCTGTCCTGTATCATCTTCTGGAGTCCATTTAAGCTCACGCCTACTGCTTCAGTGACTCCATCCAGCCACCTCATTCTCTGTCGTCCCCTTCTTCTATTGCCCTCAATCTTTCCTAGCATTAGCCTCTTCTCCAGTGAGTCCTTCCTTCTCATTAGGTGGCCAAAGTACTTGAGTTTCATATTTAGGATCTGTCCTTCTAAAGAGCAGTCAGGGTTGATCTCCTCTAGGACTGGTCCAGTTTGCCCCTGTTATGGAAGAGAAACCTGCAATTTCAGACTAGCATAGTCTCTGCCTAAGTCTACTTCTTCTCTCAGCAGTGCTGGAGATGGTTACAGAACAGATTTTTCAGTTGTTTATATCCCATTTTTAATCACATTGTTTAAAACTAAAGATGATGGTGAAAATTCCATAAACTTGTTTCAAAATAAAATAAATGAGCATGGTTTTAATAATTAGAAGGGGAATTGGGAATGTTACATCAGAACACTGCTGTTGAAGAAAATAATTTTTTATGACTCATGGGCATAGTCCAAATTTAAGTATCAAGAAGGGAATAATTCAGGGAAGTTTGACTGCTTTTTACCCTAAAAATATATTTTTGAGACTCTTTAAGATTGTCACGTGGTAAAACAATTAAATACTTTTTCACTAGCAAGTGGAGAAATGTTAATTTCTTCTTATTGTGTCTTGTGTGAATGAAACCATCTTCTTCAATGAAGGTCAGATATTCCAGAATGCTTACCTCTTGTTGTTGTTGTTAGTTGCGAAGTCATGTCCGACCCATCGCGACACCATGGACAACATTCCTCCAGGCCTTCCTGTCCTCTACCATCTTCTGGAGTCCACTTAAGCTCACGCCTACTGCTTCAGTGACTCCATCCAGCCACCTCATTCTCTGTCGTCCCCTTCTTCTATTGCCCTCAATCTTTCCCAGCATTAGGCTCTTCTCCAGTGAGTCCTTCCTTCTCATTAGGTGGCCAAAGTACTTGAGTTACAACTTCAGGATCTGGCCTTCTAAAGAGCAGTCAGGATTGATCTCCTCTAGGACTGACCGGTTTGATTGCCTTGCAGTCCAAGGGACTCACAGGAGTCTTCTCCAGCACCATAGTTCAACGGCCTCAATTCTTTGGTGCTCAGCCTTTCTTATGGTCCAACTTTCACAGCCATATATTGCAACTGGGAAAACCATGGCCTTGACTATACATACTTTTGTTGGCAGGGTGATGTCTCTACTTTTTAGTATGCTGTCTAAATTTGCCATAGTTTTCCTCCCCAGGAGCAAGCGTCTTTTAATTTCTTGGCTGCAGTCCCCATCTATGGTGATCTTAGGAAGATAAAATTTGTCACTACCTCCATTTCTTCCCCATCTATTTGCCAGGAATTGAGAGGGCCGGATGCCATGATCTTGGTTTTCTTAATGTTGAGTTTCAAGCAAACTTTTGCACTCTCCTTCTTCACCCGCATCAAGAGGCTCTTTAGTTCCTCTTCACTTTCTGCCATTAGAGTGGTATCATCTGCATATCTTAGGTTGTTGATATTTCTCCCGGCAATCTTAATTCCAACTTTTGATTCATCTAGCCCTGCCTTTCTCATGATGTGCTCTGCATATAGGTTAAATAGGCAGGGAGACAGAATACAGCCTTGCCAGACTCCTTTCCCAATTTTGAACCAATCAGTGGTTCCGTGTCCAGTTCTCACTGTTGCTTCTTGACCTGCATATAGGTTTCTCAAGAGACAAATAAGAGGGCGGGTCCTCCCCATCTCTTTAAGAACTTGCCCACAAATCCTGTTGTGATGCCACACAATCAAAGGCGTTAGCAAGTCAATGAAAGAGAAGTAGATGTTTTCTGGGAAACTCCCTAAGCTGCTACCATTGATCCAGCGTATCATTTATGTGGGCATTAATTTTGAGCTCTAGTTCCTCTGCCCTTCGAAATCCTGCAGTATTCTTGAAGTTCTAGATCCAATACTGCGGGAGTTCTAGATGTAGATTTTAAGCATAACTTTACTTTGCATAGTGAAATGAGTGCAATGGTGCGTAGTTTGAACATTCTTGGCATTGCCTTTCTTCGAATTGGAATTGTAAACTGACCTTTTCCAATCCTGTGGCCACTGTCTGAGTTTTCCAAATTTGCTGGCAAATTGAGTGTAGCCCTTTACTGCATCGTCTTTTAAGATTTTGAATAGCTCTGCTGGAATACTGTCACCTCCACTAGCTTTGTTGTTGCTCAGCTTTCCTAAGGCCCATTTCACTTCACATTCTAGGATGTCTGGCTTGAGGTCAGTGACCACCCCATCGTGGTTATCAGGGACGCTAAGCTCATTCTTGTATAGTTCTTCTGTGTAATTTTGCCACCTCTTCTTAATCTCTTCTGCCTCTGTTAGGTCCTTGCCTTTATCATGCCCATCTTTGCATGAAACATTCCCTTCATATCTCCAATTTTCTTGAAGAGATCTCTGGTTCTCCCTATTCTATTGTTTTCTTCTATTTCTTTGCACTGTTCATTTAAGAGGGCATTCTTATCTCTTCTAGCTATTCTCTGGAATTCTGCATTCAATTGGGTGTATCTTTTCTTTCTCCCTTGCCTTTCGCTTCCCTTCTTTCCTCAGCTATTTGCAAAGCTTCCTCAGACAGCCATTTTGCTTTCTTGCATTTCTTTTTCTTTGGGATGGTTTTAGTTTCTACCTCTTGTACAATGTTGCGAACCTCCGTCCATAGTTCTTCAGGCACTCTGTGTATCAGATCTAATTCCTTAAATCTATTTGTCACCTCTACTGTATATTCATCAGGGATATGATTTAGTTCATACCTGAGTGGCCTAGTATTTTTCCCTACTTTCTTCAATTTAAGCCTAAATTTTGCAACGAGAAGCTCATGGTCTGAGCCACAGTCAGCTCCTGGTCTTGTTTTACTGACTGTATAGAGCTTCTCCATCTTTGGCTGCAGAGCACATAGTCAATCTGATTTCTGTGTTGACCGTCTGGTGATGTCCATGTGTAGAGCCACGTCTTGGGTTGTTGGAAAAGAGTGTTTGCTATGACCATCGTATTCTCTTAACAAAATTCTATCAGCCTGTGCCCTGCTTCATTTTGTACTCCAAGGCCAAACTTGCCTCTTATTCTGGTCATCTTTTGGCTTCCTACTTTACCATTCCAATTCCCCCATGATGATAAGGACGTCATTTTTTGGTGTTGATTCTATAAGGTGCTGTAGGGCTTAATAGAACCGGTCAATTTCATCCTCTTCAGCACCAGTGGTTGGGGCATAGACTTGGACTACTGAGATATTGAATGGTTTGCCTTGGATTCGCACTGAGATCAGTCTGTCATTTTGTATCCCAGTATTGCTTTTCCTACTCTTTTATTGACTATGAAGGCTACTCCATTTCTTCTCAGGGATTCTTGCCTGCAGGAGTATACCTGATGGTCCTCTGAATTAAATTCACCCATTCCTGTCCATTTTAGTTCGCTGATTCCTAAGATGTCGATGTTCAGTCTTGTCATCTCTTGTTTGACCACGTCCAGTTTGCCTTGATTCATGGATCTTACATTCCAGGTTCCTATGGAGAAAAGATCTTTACAGCATCGGACTTTCCTTTCACCACCAGATGCATCCACAGCTGAGCGTCCTTTCGGCTTTGGCCCAGTCGCTTCACTCTTTCTGGCGCTACTAGTACTAGCCCTCTGCTCTTCCCCAGTAGCATATTGGACACTTTCCGACCTGAGGGACTCATCTTCCAGCGTCATATCTTTTTGCCTTTTGGTACTGTCCATGGGGTTTTCATGGCAAAGATACTGGAGTGGGTTGCCATTTCCTTCTACAGTGGATCACATTTTGTCAGAACTCTCTGTTATGACCTGTCCATCTTGGCTGGCCCTGCACAGCATAGCTCATAGCTTCATTGAGTTACGCAAGCCCCTTTGCCACGATAAGGCAGTAATCCATGAAGGATATATACATGTTGTATATACATGTTGTCATAATATTATATTACTTCTTATAGTCAGGAGGTGATTAATAGCTGGATTCAAGTGCTGGATTCACTCTTGAGAAAAGTGATATCACCTATCTGGAGATAGGCCTCATCTCAAAAGGCCTTTGTTATAGATTGTTTTTTGCTGCAGAATATTGACAGCTTTAGAGTTTATGCACTCTATTCAAAAATCTTTAATGCGATTCTCTATAGCTAAAATATTAGCTTATCTTGAGAGGTCTTTATCCTTCTTGGACAGAGGTTTTTGAAAGGTATTCCTTATATTTAAAGCAAAAATAAAATGGAAGTCACAAAAGCTTCCCAAATAGGTCAAAGGCATTGGTTGGAAAATAATGTTGGAAAGTGTGGAAGGAAGGATAGAGGGCAATGCAGGGAAGGAGAGGAGATTGTGGGGAGCAAGCTCAAGAGAACTCCTCTGCTGAAAGGTTTTGAGTTATTTGATGATGAGAGAGTAGGCAGCTATATAACTATGACTTACACATAAATAAATAAAACAAATATCTGCTGACCCTCTACAGTACCAAAGTAATCATTTAAGAACAGGGAGAACCCCATCAGGCAAGAATCATCTTTGAAGAGTGCTGCCAAAACTGCCCAGTGTTGAGACCGACCTTTGCTTAATAGGAACTTTGCATGCTCAGCTTTTCAAAAATTATCATCTACCTAAGGAGCCTTTTCTTCCTTAAGCAAATTGGGAGAAGCAATAATGACCTGCCTTTCTCATGGTGAGGAATTGGGAAAAGGGAAATCATTGGAGGTGGTAAGTTCAATCACCAGAATCCTATACTTGCCCACAATTACATTTTCAATCTGTGGGTTGGAGGCTTAGAGAAAATATATGGGAAACGTCGAGAAAATATTTTAGATGTTATTGCAGTAATCAGGTAATCTCCTGGCTTGTAGTAGTTAAACTTCTTAAATTCTTCTATTGTCACCTTCAATGGACATTTCATCTGCATCGTGGCACAGGGAATTAGGGACAGAAACAGAAACAGAAAGAAATGCGTTTTCAGCAATAGCATTTGACAGATATTGATGGAGATGCTTCTTAAAGTTCTTTCTCTGGCACAAAGTTGAAGTTCAGCAATCTCAAAATAGCTCCTCTGCAGTGAAGAATTTCCAGTTTGCCCCCGTTATGGAAGAGAAACCTGCAATTTCAGACTAGCATAGTCTCTGCCTAAGTCTACTTCTTCTCTCAGCAGTGCTGGAGATGGTTACAGATCAGATTTTTCAGTTGTTTATATCCCATTTTTAATCACATTGTTTAAAACTAAAGGTGGTGGTGAAAATTCCATAAACTTGTTTCAAAATAGAATAAATGACCATGGTTTTAATAATTAGAAGGGGAATTGGGAATGTTACATCAGAACACTGCAGTTGAAGAAAATATTTTTTATGACTCATGGGCATAGTCGAAATTTAAGAATCAAGAAAGGAAAACTTCAGGGACGTTTGACTGCTTTTTACCCTAAAAATGTATTTTTGAGACTCTTTAAGATTGTCACGTGGTAAAACAATTAAATACGTTTTCACTAACCAGTAGAGAAATGTTAATTTTGTCTTATTGTGCCTTGTGTGAATGAAACCATCTTCTTCAATGAAGGTCAGATATTCGAGAATGCTTACCTCTAGGTAATGATATATCCTAACATCAATATTGTTTTGAATGATTTTTTTTCTTGAATACTGCACTCTTTTGGCCTATATAGAGAATAAGTGTATATGGATTGGTTGTCAACTGTCATGTGGGCATCAACATCTACTGACATCATAGCTGGACCATCTTCAGAATGATCTGTCCATAACATGGACCTTCATGTATCTCAGTGACACACACTTTGACACTAATTGAGTCCAGCCACCTTGATGCTGGTCATGTTCTTCTTCTCTTTCCTTCTACCTTTTCCCAGATTTGTCTAGTATAGTACATCTTTTACAACTCTATCTGGAGTAAGAGGAACTTGCCAGAATAACCCAAGCCCTTTTCATCCTTGCCTGGATTACGCCAATGTGTTGTACATGGGTGTTTCTTCAAAGACCGTTCAATAGTTTCAATTGGACTAGAATGCAATTACTCAGCTGTTGGTGCATCAAAGGGATTCTACACTGATTTCCTATTAGCTTTGGTCCTTACTAGCTTCTAAATGCAGTTCAAAGTTTTGACCTTTAAAATCATACATGGCTTGGTAGTAGAATATTATATGAACACTTTCTCAACCCAATTTCAGCCCATCCAGCTCAAATATTTAGTCAGAATGGGTATGTCTCCAGCCAATTCCATGAGTGTTGTAATTCCCAGAATTGTCCACAGATTTCAAAATTTCAAAGATTCAGGAACATTGGATTTTTTGGGGGAGGGCAGTGGTGGGATTCAACCAGTTCGCACCATTTCCGCAGAACCGGTAGCTAATTTTTTGGTGCCCAGGCCCAGAATAGACTTCCAAAAGCGGCATCCACATAAAGAACCGGTTGTTCCCATATTTGAATCCCACCACTGGGGGAGAGAGTCAATTACATTTGAAATAGAAAGATAAGTAATACTGTGATCCTTGTTTCAGAATGTGTGAGAACTGTTGGAAGTCATTTGGATTTGAGCACAAATCACATCACTGAATCAATATGCTCTTCAGTACACTAACATTTTATCTCTGTTTGCTAGTCAATAGATAGTTAATCTACTTTCATTAGATTTCCCACAGTTTGTTTGACGGACTAAGGGAATATATTCCTAGGGAAAGCATATTTCATTTTTAAATGTTGTGAGGTATATAAATGTTTTATTGATCTGATATGGAGAATTCAGTGCTGTGCCATCCTACCTTTATAATATTATTCTAAGTACAGTATTTTAGTTAAGTCCTTGTATTTAAATTAAGCCAGAGGTGAAATATTGTAACCCAGACTCTGAATAAAAGATAGGTCTCCTTTGGCAATTCTCTATTACTTCTTCTTTCTGTCTTCAAGTCCCTGAAATCACCTGATTTCTCACTGAAATAAGGGGTGACAGAAATATTATTTATCCCAATCTTCTAAGGAAACCTCAAAAAAAATATAACAGGGAACAATGGGGAAAATATTACTTGGAAGTGGATCTTTTTCCACTTCCAATTAATAAAAAAATAAATCACACCCAGCACATTGGTTTCTGTTGAGATCTCATGATATTGCATCCTCTCCAATCAGAAGTGACAGACACCTAGACGAACAGATGTTATTGTACTGGATTCCCTGTTCCTCCCATATATTTCAAGGGTAAAGTCAAGGTGTGTGAAAAATGACATATTTCTCCTCCCATGAATTTGGAAGGAAATTAGGTAAGGGGTTTGGACTGCCAACACAGAAAAGTCCATACTTTGGAATCTACACCTTTGGAATTAGAACTTCAGATGGATCTGTGACAATTCGCTGCAGGACAACTCACCACGGCCAACTCGCTGCAGGACAAGAGTTACACTAATATCTACGAAATGGTGGAATAGAATCATTAAAAAAGGATACAAAAGGAGGGACAGAATGAAATGGGAATGACAAACATTTATATATATAAATGTTTCGTGCGGACCAGAAACCAGACCACAGCTGCATCACTGGCCATTTTAAACCCCTCCATTTCATACGTGAAGCAAACTGACACCCACCTTGAAGATGTGGCACGACCACGAACGCGAAGCCAAACAACAGCAATGCAGCTCTCCATCTCAAATTCCCCTGCAACTCAGACTAATCTGAGCACAACAGGGCCCCCACCCAAGCAGAGCACACACCCTGCCAATCAGAGCACAGCCAACCCCAGCCAACCCCCCATCCAATCAGAGCACAGCCAAGCCCCTAACCAATCAGAACACACCTCCACCCAATCAGAACACAGCCAAGCTCCCATCCAATTAGTTCATACCCCCACTGGCAGTTAAAAGGAAGAAACAGCTGCGATCACACATTGCTCCTAGAAGCACGAAGCCGAAGACACCAGCCTGAAGATGACGAATGGGACTTCGTCGAAACGTTGCCAAGACACTTTCAATTTTACACGGGAGAAAACCCGAATTATCAAAGACCTACATGCAAACACCCGTGAAAACCTCAGAAAACAAATATATATATATATATATATATGTCTTTAATAATTTTAAATATTGGAATCCCAGGTATGGACATTTAAAGTCAATTAAATAAAATAATGAACTCTGGGATATTAGAAAAAGGCTTCTTTATTGCTGAGCTTTCGTTAACAACCTGTTAACATCATCAGAGCAAAGGGCTAAATGGCAAGGGAGCATGTGCATAAATTCACATAACAGTTGGAAAACGGTTACATTGTGGCATGTGCACATAGCGTGCTTAGGAAGCTCGTTTAGAAAAAATCACATTGACGGTAGTAGGTATACAGTAGAAAGTCTCCCGACAAGATTTAAAAGTCGCGCTTGACAGCTGAAAGCTCAGCAATAAAGAAGCCTTTTTCTAATATCCCAGAGTTCATTATTTTATTTAATTGACTTTAAATGTCCATACCTGGGATTCCAATATTTAAAATTATTAAAGACATATATATATATATATATATATATGTATATATATATAAGAAAAACAAAAGAAGAACTGAACACCAGGATGAGAATACAAACAAGACTGTTTATTGTAAAACCACTTAGCTTTCGTCGGCCAAACTGCCGACGTCGTCAGAGTGAAAGTAAAGGATCCGGGAGTTTACTTATATAGCCGGCTGCTTCTGCGCCCCGCTCCTTGAGCGAGTCACCGGTCCACTTGCTTTAATTGGCCGTAGTGCTCTTAGTCGTCCCGCACCTGTCAGCATATTAGCGGGTTCAAAAGCTGTTCCCCCACTTGCAGTTGCTCCTCTGGTGCGCATGCAGATGCCCAGAGGCTGGTTATTCTTGTGGAATTTCGGGAGGCCATAAAATCTGGCCATGGCTGAATCCTCGGGGCGTATTCTTCTCAATGTGTCCTCATTGACTTTTCCCTGGTGTTTAAGGTTGTTTAACAATTTATTAATACGATTTTTGAGTGTTGTCATAGGATCTTTCATAATTATCCTATAGGCTGTGACATCGCTGAGCAACGCTAGGGCTTTGCCAATGTACTCAGATCTATCCATGACGACAGTCGCCCTGCCCTTGTCAGCCGGCAGGATGACGATGGTATTGTCGTTTTTCAGCTGTTCCAGGGCCTCCTTCTCCTCTCTGGGTAGTACATGGCATCGTTTGTGGCCCATCAGTAAACCCGTAAAGCGTTGCCTAATCGAGTTCTTGACCTCGTTGCTGATCTCAATCTGCTGGATAGTAGGTCCCAGGGCCGCTACGAAGTCAATTGCTCGTGCGTCTGTCAAATTGTATCCTGTGTCATGTTCCAACAAGGTGGTTTGTTCGCAGGTCAGAGGTTTAGAGGACAGGTTGTGGACCAGCTTGTTGGTATGTCCACGCATGCAGGATGTCCATTTTGCATTGGAGCACCACGGATTTTTGCTGGCTCACCCTCATGGTGGCCTGGTGAACTTGCTGGTTAAGGGCCTGATAATGTTGGCATGTTAGTGTGACGTGGCAAAGTTCATGGCAATCTTGGATTCCAGCCATCAGAGCTCCTATGCGCCTATGGTGATCGTTAATCAAGGTGCGTATGGTGCGATGCTGGAACTGACGAATGATCGTCTGACTCCTTGAGCGAGTCAGCAGTCCACTTGCTTCAATTGGACATAGTGCTCTTAGTTGTCCCGCACCTGTCAGCATATTAGCGGGTTCAAAAGCTGTTCCCCCACTCGCAGTCACTCCACTGGCATGCATGCAGACACCCAGAGGCTGGTTATCCAGTCGCTTCCGCTCGTTGCCCCTCTCCCCCCTCTCTTTTAGCCGAGCCTGCGTGTCCATCTCTGAATTACATTCAGAGCACGCTGTAGACTCATTATCATCCCTGGGGTCACAATTATTTCACCTACAGCCACGCCATTCTGATCCTGCAAGGAGTGGGCTGGTTGCATTTGCCGTAGGTCGCGGTGCTGTCCCTCCCACCCCCTAAGTGTCTGATAAGCAGGTAAGAGGTCTATATGATGATTGATCGAATTCTCATCAGATAGCCAGGCTTCCTTGAGCAAGCGGCCACCCTTGGTGACATCTTGGGATATGGCCTCAGCGTTGGCAAGGTCAAACACATGGCCATACCTGTGAGCGCTGCTCTTGTCTTCTGATCGCCAACTCATGTTCGTGGATCCTGGTCTTGAGCCTTTTGGTTGTTTTCCCAACATAATTGCATGAGCAATTCTTGCAGTTGATTCTGTATATGACAGAGGATCTTTCATTATTGGGGAGCAGCTCTTTGGGGTGCATGATCATAGCACGCAGGGTCTGATCTGGTCTATGGGCAACGTTTACGTTGAAGGAAGCTAACAGCCATGCCGTTGCCTTGGACACACCATTGATATATGAGAGGGTCGTTAGTGTGGTCAGTGTTGTTGTCGTGTTGGCATGAGGGCTGCCACGAGGTGCGTATGGCCTGCTATACCGCCTAACAAACTCAACAAGATATATATTATTTTAAATAATTATATTAAATTGTTAAATTGTCCCATGGCAACTTGTCCCATGGTGAGTTGGCCATAACCAGATGGCTACAATGAGTTGGCTACGGTGAGTTGTCACATTCTGTCTTCAGATTAACATTCATCCTTGAAGCAACTGATGGTCCAGGAAATATATGTAATTAATTTACTTATACTCCATCAAATGGGTTTTGGAGGATGCAATGGATAAAGGTCTCAGGTGCATATTTAGCAGAAGGACTCAAATCTGCCCATGGTATAGCATTGACCATGGTCTCAGCTTCTCAGATTTTGTATACCCCTTCAACTTCAGCCTTTGTTGGTATTGCACTCCTACAGCACCATCTCTTGGCCCCCTACTAGATAACTTATGATAGCAAATGTCATCACATTATGAACAAGTCAGTAACAGGCCATTTTTCATATTAATGCACCAGGGAATTTCAACTAGATCTTATTTGTAATCATGAAGACTGATAGTCTTGCACATTTTGAAAGATACAAGACATTTAACAGGGGCCTCCAATAGGTTGTTCAATATATCATGATCTGGAGTTAACCATTCTGGAATATCTGACTTTCATTGAGGAAGATGATTTCATCTACACCAGACAGAATAAGAAGGAATTATAATGGCCTGCTGACTAGTTAAAGAGCGTTGAACTGTTTTACCACATTTTAATCTTTACAATCCCAAGAATAAGTTTATAAACCAAAAAACAATCAAACTTCCCTGAATTATTGCTTTCTTGACTGTCAGATTAGGATTATTCTCCTGACATAAACAAAATTCTATTCTCCAACTGCACACTTTTGTGGCAATGCTCGTTCCCAATTCCCCTTCTAATTATTAAAATCATGATTATTTATTCTCCTTTGAACAAGGTTTATGGGATTTCCACCACCCCAATTAGTTACCGATCAATGTGACAACAAGTGGGATATACAGCACCTGAAAATCTGATTTGTAACAGCTTCTTTCTATCATGAGAGCAGAGGTTGGAGTAAAATCGAACAAATACTGTAGCAGTCTGAAATTGCAGATAACTCTTCCAAATCTGGGGTCAAACTGGAACGTCTTCACTGTAGTTATGGTCTTCTGTGAACTCTGAGATTTTATTTTGTGCTGAATAAAGAACTATAGGAAGGATCTTCTGCAGTATATGTCAAATGTTGCTGTTGCTACATAAACAGCTCTTTCTGCTTCAGCTTCTGTCTCAAATTCCCTGTGTCTGTATGCTGATGAAATGTCCACTTAAGGTGATAATAGAAGAAAAGGAATGGTTCCATTACTACAAGCCAGGAGACTACTTAATTACTGGAATAATATCTGGAATCGCATCTCGACTGTACCAATTTTCATTCTCCAAGCCTCCAACCCACCAGCTGAAAAGGTAATTGTCAGCATGTCCAGGATTCTGGTGATTGATTTTACCTGCTACAATGTGTTTTCTAGCAATGATTTCCTTTGCCCTATTCCTCACCTTGAGAAAGGCAAGTCATTATTGCTTCTCCCAATTTGCTTTAGAGGAAAGTCTCCTAGGGAACATGATGAATTTGTAAAACCTGAGTTTGCAAAATTCCTTTTAAGTTCTTCCAGTAGTCTCAACCTCAACACTGGGCATTGTCAACACTGTCCCAGGATGACTCTTACCTGGATGGGGTTCTGCCTGCTCTCAAAATGATTACCTTGGTACTGTGGAGAGTCAGCAATTTATTCATATTTATTTTATTTATTTATTAACAATAGCTAAGCAGTAACTCCCAATAAAGTGATTGAATGCCTTATAGCAGAGGGAGATCGCTTGTACTTTCTCCCTACCATTTCTTCCCTTTCCTTACATTTACTCTATAATTCCTACCACCCTCTCCACTCTTTCTTTCCACCCTTTAACACTTTTGCTACTTTTGTGGTTACCCTGTTCCTTTTGGTTTAAATAAATGGCATACCTTTTAAAAACCAAATTCAAGGAGGGGAGAGACTTTATAAGTTAATGTTTAGTCACAGAGGATCACATTAATTGTAATTAACTGTAGAATATAGGGAAATAATTCTAAAGTCATGAATATTCTGCAGCAAATCTCTAGATCTAAAGAAGGCTTATGAAGAGATATCCATCTTTAGATAGGTAATACCACTTGCTAAATTAGCACTTGAATCCATCATCTCCAGGGGGGTATAATAGGAAGAAATCCTATAATATGATCACAACATATACATGTATATTTGGTAGCATCCCTTATAAGCATTCTGGAGGACTGGGAAGACACAGATCTTCCCCCAAGCATTGTGCTAGGATGGGGATTGTGAGCTGTAAGCATATCTAGTCTGGTGCCTGGGAGCAAGGGCATGATTTTTAATTACATTTTATGGATTGTTGTGAACTGATATATTATCTCTGGAAATAGATAAGTAAATAAAATAAATGCTTTGATTTTGGAAAAGGTTATTCTAAACAGATTGAAACAGTTACAATAGTAACAAACCTCCATGCTTTCTTTTTGAGTAAAAGAAAGTACAAAAGTTTCTTATTATTGTGATTGTTTTCCTTACCTGGTTACTAAACTATAAGAATAATTTTCCTCATTCCGCCCACCAAGTCATAATTTGGAGATAATTATAGGCAGAATCAGTTCTGTTAATTTTGGTAGGATTCTTTTGATCCTGACATAAGAAGCTTACTATGTCTCCCTGATATTTCTTTTGGCAAGAAGCTCCTAGTGCTGTCAATGGGACTGTTCTTCTATTAGAAATTTCAAAGATATCTATCACCTGCAAAGCCCAAATAAATTGAATAATTTAATTAAATAATGAGTGTCTGATTATCTTTTTGGCATTGCACTATATAGCTATAAAGCTACAGTAAAGATGACATGCTTTTATGAAAATCCAAATTGAAGATGATGACCTTTGGGAATTTCTTATGTTGCAGTGAGAACACCTTCTACCACCTTCTGCCCTTCTTGTTGGCTGTTCATGAAATCAACCAGAATTCAAGGCTCTTACCCAACATCACCCTGGGCTACAACATCTATCAGAACTTTTTCAGTGCAAGACTGACATATGAGGCCATGATGGACGTGGTGTCCACAGGGCAGGAGAACATCCCAAACTACAGATGTGGAAGACAAAAGAACCTGCTGGCAGTCCTTGAAGAGATGGATTCTGAACTCTTTGATCATGTTTCTAATGTCTTAAGTATCTACAAAATCCCACAGGTATAAAGCCAAATGAAATTAATTCCATGTTGTAAATTCTTCAGATATACAAATATATATAAGTGCTTGCCTAGAAGGCAGCACTTGTATATATTTTTCCAAATAAACTGAGAGTCATAGAATAAATATTAGAAAAGCTGAATAGTGACCAATACAAAAGAGCTGGTTTTGTACACAGAATCATAGAATAAAAAAGTCCAACTCCCTACACGGGCCAAGAATGGTCAGACCAATACAGATAAATTGCTGTCCAATATTTCTTCAAAAATATCCAGCGATGGAGCGCCAGGAGACAGGATGTTCTAACTCTCTTTTTTTATAATAGTTTATTGATTTTCTAATTTTACAATTAAACATTTAAAAAGCAACATGGTAACTGGGTAATCAATGATTCCATAATATACATAAATCTTTAGCACTAATCTTAAGTTATAACATCAGATATTTCCTCTCTTTATCCCTTAATATCTACTATCTCATATTGAATTAATATAATTTTTATTGTTATCAACTAAGTAAAACCATCTTTATTACATTCATCAATAATTTTGAAGTTATACATATCTTAATTGTCTTTACATTTAATCTTATATACATCAATATCGTGTTTTACCATTTCCCTAGGCTTTAATTTCCCCTCAATATTCAATTTAACATTTGATATGCTATTGTTTCTAAGCTTTAGGTAACTTGTTGTTGTTGTTAGTTGCAAAGTCGTGTCCGACCCATCACGACACCATGGACAATGTTTCTCCAGGTCTTCCTGTCCTCTACCATCTTCTGGAGTCCAATTAAGCTCACGCCTACTGCTTCAGTGACTCCATCCAGCCACCTCATTCTCTGTCGTCCCCTTCTTCTATTGCCCTCAATCTTACCCAGCATTAGGCTCTTCTCCAGTGAGTCCTTCCTTCTCATTAGGTGGCCAAAGTATTTGAGTTTCAACTTCAGGATCTGGCCTTCTAAAGAGAAGTCGGGGTTGATCTCTTCTAAGACTGACTGGTTTGAATGCCTTGCAGTCCAAGGGACTTGCAGGAGTCTTCTCCAGCACCAGGTATCATCTGCATATCTTAGGTTGTTGATATTTTAGGTAACTAGAGTTTCCCTTATCTCAACTTCTACATTTCCCCTTTTTTATAACAAATTTTAATATTCTAAATATACATCTTATCTATTTGCATATAATCTTATTCTATTTAAAAAAAATTCACAATATTAAACCAAAAATCTATTAATCTTATTACACATCTTACCTATTCAGTTATAATATTACTTTATTTTCTAAAAAAAATATCTATTTTCGACCATCTTCAACCTTCTAATCAATAGTATGAAATCCCCCCTAATAAATCAAAACCCTAGTTTCCTTCAGCGTTACTCTGGCTTTTTTCCTTTGCCAACATCCATGTCAGTACTTTTTATTCATCAAACAGTTCTCCCTCTATTATTGTGTGTATTATTTGAGTTAAGAAAGACCATTTAATTACAATTTTTTTGGAAGAACTAGCCCCATTATATTTCTTTGATTGCCTCCCCATTATTCCAGTTTCCCACATAATAAGTTTATCTTCCATTCAGTCTGTTCTTCTTCCAACTCTTAATAACTTTCAGTGAGGAATTTCTCATTCTTATAATCTTGAGACTGAAGTAAAAATTGGGAAAGAAAAATATGAAAGGAAAACGAATGGGTCAAGACAGCTTGAGGGCACCTCCAGAAAGCAGCTTTTACATGCTTTCTCCAATGTACAAGACAAAATAAAGTATGTCATCATATTGTTTCCTATTTTGAACTGGAGCTTGGCACAATGCCAGTTTTCTTGTGTTTTTTTTAAAGTGGGGTTATTAAATAGACTTCAGCATTCCAAATGTCTGAAAGAAATTCAACCAATTAAAGAGTTCATATAGAAATATTTGAAAACAATTATATAAATGAAGACAATGAAATAATATACCAATATTAAACAATTGCTAGTGGAGAATATAACAAACAATATTTCAAGTCCAACATATGAAGCAATGAAATAAGCAGTAATAATTTATGAGAATTTAACATGTTTGTCAGTTTAAAAAGATATTCCATGAGTGGGTGGGTGACCCACAGAGTTACAATGTGGGTAAAAACTGAGTATGTATGGTGCATGTGAGCCTAAGTTGTTGACAGCAAAAGTGCCGCATTGCATTTACTCCATCACTCAGGCAAAACTGCATGGGTAAGGGTTGACCAGAGGGATGTGCTCCATCAAGACCACCCATGAACACCACCCACAGATAATTCAGACCTCCCTAGTTTCAAAGGGAGCATACAAGACAACATGACAGAACATCAAGGCAGCCAGTAAAATTCATGCAGTTATTGTTTCAAATTTCTCTCAGCAATAGGGAAAGGCCCTTAGATTTACCATGTGACTTTTATCATTAAAACTGACACAAATTACTAATACCTTCTGTTTTATCTTAGATCAACTATAATGTCATCAACCAGATTGCTGAGCAAAATCAACATTTTCCTTTTTCATATCGGATGACTCCAAACCAAAAACCTCCCTACTCTGCGATTGTCAAGCTGCTCCTGCATTTCCAATGGACGTGGATCGGCCTCCTTTCTCTGGACAATGACAGAGGAGAAAAATTCAAAAGAAGCTTGGAAGCTCTTGCTCTAAAAAATGGGATTTGCATTGTCCTCTCAGGAACCATCCCAGAAGCAAATATGAAGACAAGTGCTAGAGACACCCTCAGGCAACAAAAATGGAAAATGTTCCTTTCTCTTATCAAGAGTCAAATAAAAATTATAGTATGCCAACTGGATTTTAAGGCCACAGGGATACTAACATCATTAATACAAGGGCTTGAGAAGAGTAAGAAATTCATTGTGGGAAGAGTGTGGATTGCAACAACTTTGACAGCTTTAAGTGTAGGTATTTTTGACCTCTCGGTTGATCTCCAAAATAAATATGCTTTGTTTTCCTTCCTCATCCAGACAAAGGGAAGGACTCAGTATTATGACTTTAAATCTTATATATCTATGGTCACAGTGTATGGAAAGGAAGCATTCAAATGTTCCAATTCAAGTCCTTTGTTATCGAAGAAAGTTTGGAAAAAATGCAAAGAAAAAGAGAACTGGGAATTCCCACCCCATGATGTGATTGCAAGAATCCTCCCTCAGGATCCCTCCAGTATTTCCAAAGTAATTCAAACTGTGGTATGGGTCCTCAGTGCTGCCTCTTCCTCCCAACGGAGTAAGAGGAGAATACAAGTTGGATACCATGAATCATCCCTGATTGTGCAGCCATGGCAGGTAAGTCTTCTTCTTTCAGGTTCTACAGATTTCCCCCTTCCAATTCCTCAATATTAAATTAGATGTAGAGAGAGGTGGAATATTCCAAAGAACAATTGCCCAGTTTGTAGTATTCGAGAGTGAGTTTGAGAAGGAGATGATGGAGAAAAATCATCCAAAGTTAAACAACCTGTGCTGGTTTACGATGCTTTTGTGACAGAAATAGCTCTATGTGATTTAGTGTCACATAGACATAGTGTCAATGTGATTTTCAACATTAAATAAGTATCAGAATATTCCAGCAATCCTCAACCCTTTCTTGTGATCACAAAGTGATCTAGTTTCCAAGCTAAGGAGTTAGGCTTGATTGTTTGTTCTGGATTGAAATTGCACTTTGCTGGCTAAACATTTCTAACATAGCAACAAGATACAAATTAATGTCTTTTCAAGGCATCTTCTGAGGGCCACAAAAAGTTCATCCACACATCTCCTGAACTAATGCATATGCTTCCATAGCTGGTATTTGAAAGAGATAACATCACTATGCAATCTTTATTGCATTCCAAGCCCAAAGGTAAGCTCCGCTAACTTCATTTTGATCAGGACTGATGGTAAAATTGTATTCTCCATCTTCCCCCATTACAAGTTTTCCCATGTCTCCAAATAGTCTTACCTCAGGTGGTGCTGTGATGGTGAAACAACAAAACAGAGAACATGAAACATAGAATAATAGAGTTGGAAGGGATTTCAGAGATTTTCTCGTCCAACCCCCTACTTGAGCAGGAGACCCTATACCATTTCAGAAAAATGGTTGTCCAGTCTCTTTTTGAAGCTCCAGTGATAGAGACCCACTACTTCTGAAGGCAAGCTATTCCATTGGTTGATTGCTCTCACCATTAGGAAATTAGGTTGCCTCTATCCTTGGTTAATTTCCACCATTGTTTCTTGTCTTGCCTATTGGTGCTTTGGAAAATAGTTTGACCCCCTCATCTTTCTGGAGCCCCTGAAATATTGGAATAGTGCTATCATTTTCCCCCTAGTCCTTATTTTCCTTAGACTAGACATACCAAATTCCTGCAACTGTTCTTTGCATGTTTTAGCCTCCAGCCCTCTAATCATTTTTGCTGCTCTTCTCTGCACTCTTTCCAGAGTTTCAACATCTTTTTTCAATTATGATGACCAAAACTGGATACAGTATTCCAAGTGTGTTCTTTCTAAGGCTTTGTAAAGCAATTTCTAGAACTTCACATGATCTTGATTCTATCCCTCCATTAATGCAGCTTAGAATTGCATTGGCTTTTTTGGTTGCTGCCATACACTGTTGCCTCATATTTGTCCACTAGGACTCCAAGATCCCTCTCACAGTTACTGACATTAAGCCATGTTTCACCTAGTCTATATCTGTACAGTTAGTTTTTCTTGCCTAAGTGCAAAACCTTACTTTTATCTATGTTGAATTTCATTTTGTTAGATAGGGCTCAGTGTTCAAGACTGTCAAGATCTTTTTGGATCTTGGGCCTGTCTTCTGGGGAGATGGCTATTCCTGCCAGTTTAGTATCATCTGCAAATTTGATGAGTTCCCTTTCAATTCCCTCGTCTAGATCTTTTATGAAGATATTGAAGAGTGTTGGGCCTAAAATGGAACCTTGGGGTACCCCACAGCTTATTCCCTCCATATGGATGTAGTTCCCTTGAGAACTACACATTGAGTACGATTTGTCAGCCAGTTATAAACCATTTGGTGGTGGTGATGTCTATCCCACATTTTCAAGAATGTGAGATAAATATCTGAAAAAGAGCTGTGGAGCCCTGGAGAATGATGAGAGAAGCTTCCCATGAAATGCTGAATCAATCTCTTTCAGACTGTAGTGGTGATCTAACGAGGTTGAATTATTCACAGTACTTCCAATCCAGAATAATAGCAAGAAAAACATTGAATAAAGGCTCAAATTGTAATGTTTTTTTCTCTGTTTCTGCAGCTTCATAGGTTCCTGAGAAACTTCCAACATCACAATATTTCCAGAGATGACATTTACTTTGATGAAAATGGAATTCCTCTTGGTGACTTTGATATCATGCACTGGACATCATTTTGGGAAAAGTCTGATGCTGGGGTGAAAATTGGGAGTGTAGAAAGAGAAGCCTCCTCGGGAGTCAAGATTTCCATCAATCAGAGTGCCATTCAATGGCCAACCTTATTTAACAAAGTAGCTGATGCTGCTTGGTTTTTGCTCTTCTATTTATCTCCATATGCGCAAACGTTTCTGCTAAGAAATAATACTTATTGAAGTCAATTGTGATGACTTCCAAATAAGCCTCATTAATTTATTAGATATCATTTTATTTTAGAGGTTTTTCAGTAATCTATCACACATTGGAACCTGCTGTACCCTCAATTGTATTATGGGATTTGCAATCTACATTATTAAACTGGAATATGAAGCCATAATTTACAATATATCAAATCATCTTGTTTTTAGCAAGAGAAAATCCAAAATGTCTATGGAGATTCTCGGTCATTCAGGTCATTGTTGTGCCAAAGGTGCTTTTTCAAAAGGCACCTGGAGTTTGTTTTTCCTTGAAGACATTTCACTTCTCATACAAGAAACCTCTTCAGTTCTGACTGAATGGCAGAGGATGGAAGGATTTGGAACTGCTAAGAGGACTATGTTGTAAATAGCATATATATTCAGCAGTTCCAAGAAAGTTTCATCCCATTTGCACTATTCAGGTGACCCTCCAAATAGTTTAACAACTCTCAGAAAGACTGCTAATGACCAGATGACTGAAAGGAATATAAATCCTTTCATCCTCCACCATTCAGTCAGAACTGAAGAAGCTTCTGAGATGAAAATATACATTATACATATACAATATACATTATATCATTATACAATGATCAATTGTAAGAGAGAAAAATAATGACGGAAGAGAAAGCTAAATTTTGGAGGTTTCCTGGGAAAGCAAAGTTGGAAAAAAACAATAAGTTATAGAATTCTCATAAATGCCCTAAGGAGAAAAACCTTTTGCAATGGAACTACTTTCCTTTGGAAAGAAGAATAAGGCAATGAGTCTGTTTTGGCATCCGCAATATTGATTGATAGAGAAAGAGAATCACCTTTCATTTGCCACTTGCAAGCAGAATAATTAAAGCTCATGCCACCAGTCCTTGACTGATTTTGCTCACTGTGCTTCTGAGCTTCTGGAAACCAGTTGATTTCACTAAACCCTTCAAATTAATATATTGCCCTGAGTAATCTTTCTGTTTCTCTTTAGACCATGCCTTATTCAAGATGTACAGAAAGTTGCTCCCCAGGTTATGCCAAGCTTGTGAGAAAGGGAGCACCAGTTTGCTGCTACGACTGTTCTCTGGGTATGAAAGGAACATTCTCTGTGCAAGAAGGTACAGTAGGTGGCTCCAAAAAGAAAAAAAAGAAAGAAAATAATCAGGATACAATCGATATTCTCTCTTGCTTTTTTGTGGTATTTGATAAAGAAGCAAGAAAAACATTAAATTTCTTGAAGGCATCCACAAACTTTTCAAAGATTGGGCACTATCACCAAATTTTGTATGATGATGTGAACATTAAAATAAATCATGAAAGGTTGTTGATTTCTATTGAGTTGTAATTTTCTTGTTTGGTTTCAGCTAAGAGGACAAGTCTTTGAGAGCTGCTAATCACATTTATCTTCAGCCTTTAAAAAAGGATGTTGACTATTTTAACAAATGTTGTGTCATATGGATATCTCTGGGCAGAAATATTATATTATTCCTTGAAAATGAAGTAATTGATTTTTGTTGTGGTTTTCATGTTCCTACAGCTGCAGAAACATATAAATGCTAACAATTTTTTTCAGATGCATCCCACTGTGACAAGTGTCCAGATGACCATCATTCCAATAAAAAGCGAGATCAGTGTGTCCCCCAAAGTATAAGCTTCTTATCCTATGAAGAATTGTTGGGATTCATCCTGGCTTTCTTTGCCATTGCTTTGTCCCTGACCACTGCCTTTATTCTGGGAACCTTCATTAAATACCGAGAAACTCCCATAGTCAAAGCCAACAACTGTGAACTCACCTACATCCTCCTGGTTTCACTCCTCCTTTCTTTCTTGACCTCTCTTCTATTCATTGGTCGCCCCATAAAAATGACTTGTTTTCTTCGACAAACCATTTTCAGTATTGTTTTCTCAGTTGCTGTATCTTCTGTGCTGGCCAAGACGGTAATGGTGGTGGTGGCCTTTCTGGCCACAAAGCCAGGCAGCAGCATGAGGAAATGGCTGGGGAAGAGTCTGGCCAACTCTATTGTCTTAGCCTGCTCTGGTATTCAAGTAGGCATCTGTATGATATGGCTGGGAATTTTTCCCCCATTCCCAGATTCTGACTTTCATTCCCAACCAGGACACATCTTGTTGCAGTGCAATGAAGGCTCAGTTGCCATGTTCTACACTGCCCTTGGCTACATGGGTTTTCTGGCTGCCATTTGCTTCTTGGTGGCATTTCTGGCTCGAAAGCTGCCAGGGAGCTTCAATGAAGCCAAACTGATCACCTTCAGCATGTTGGTTTTTTGTAGTGTATGGATCTCCTTTGTACCCACCTACTTGAGCTCCAAAGGGAAATATATGGTAGCCGTGCAGATCTTCTCCATCCTGGCCTCCAGCCTGGGTTTATTAGTCTGCATCTTTATCCCCAAATGCTACATTATTATCCTGAGACCTGCCATGAACACCAAAGAAAATCTGATGATAAAAAATCATTAAGTCTCTTTATGTTGGTGTTTATTTTTGTACAGTTTACATTCAGTATAAAATCACATACTTTCAAGTCATGTTTTATGTGTTGTAGCTTATCTTTTTTCATTCCATGTGAATTTTGTATTATAATAATTGAGTAGTTAAGTTGCTAAAACAACTCAAACTATTTGAAATAATCATATCCTTCAATTGCCACAATCTGAATTCATGTTAAATCATAAGTATCATCAATGACATTAATAATATTTCTGAAACCAGGCCAGAGATGTTACCAGAGATGTTCTGACATAGTTTTAGATTAAATTAAAGACTATGGCTAATGATGATGTGTGTTTTTATTGCTATATAGGTTGGTGTTATATTTTATTTTCTGGGATGATATTCTGACTTTAAAAAATAGTTAATTTCAAATATATATTTGATTGATCCCTTCTGGCTGGATAATGTAAGATAATAGATAGATAGATAGATAGATAGATAGATAGATAGATAGATAGATAGATAGATAGATAGATAGATAGATAGATAGATAGATAGATAGACAGATGATAGATAGATAGACAATAGATAGATAGATAGATAGATAGATAGATAGATAGATAGATAGATAGATAGATAGATAGATAGACAGACAGACAGACAGACAGACAGATAGATGATAGATAGATAGATAGATAGATAGATAGATAGATAGATAGATAGATAGACTTTTATTTTTTTTCTCCATACTTTTGAATAAATTAATGAGACAAATTATTATTTTAGACTGTCTTCAATCAAAAGAAAAATATGTACAACTCTGAATGATTTGAAAAAAAAGTCATGTAGACACCTGATGTGACAATGAAGGTGTGCTTATGAGAAGTATTAAAACGGATTCCTGTTTTTTATCCATGTCCATATACATATCCATTTCCATATACATATTCATATTTATCTCTAATTACTTTAAAAATGCGAATCCCGGGTGTATTCATATCAAAAGTATAAAAATCATCGTACTCCGAGATAAGTATAAAAAGAACTGTTTATTGCTAAGCTTTCGTCGGTCCCCTGCCGACGTCATCAGACTGAAAGCTGGAGGTTGGAGAGTCTGCTTATACATATAGTGTGTGTGTGTGTGTGTGTGTGTGTGTGTGTGTGCGCTGCCATCCTAGCAATTCGAAAGCACATAAATGCAAGTAGATAAATAGGTACCAGTTCAGTGGGAAAGTAACAATGTCCTGTGCACCTTCGGTGTATAGTCATGCCGGCCACATCACCATGAAAGCATCTTCAGACAAAGCCGGTTTTTCATTTGTGAATCAAAGATAAGCACCAGTCCTTGGGTTGGTCAAGACTGACAGAGGAAATCTTTGCCTATACCTACCTAAACCTTTACCTTTAAATATATAAGGGTTTTTTTTTGTGTGCATGTGTCTTTTCTTTGTCTTTGTTTTTTTGTCTAATGTAGAACAGATTAGGAATGCTATGTCATGTAAGTCAGTACTACTTTTATTTGATCTTGTCTTGGTAATGCCATTACCTCTGCCTTCTACACTATCTGTCTTTGGATATTCAGAAAGCACTGGAAAAGCAAAGCCCTCCCAAATGCAATTGCAATGTATGTCTTTTTATTCACATACTGATCAATTTCACTCATTATACTAAGTCAGGATTCTAGACTGTCCTAATTTTGATTTCTGTCATTGTAGATTCTTACCTATCCTAGTTACTTCTGGGTTATCTGCAAAGATGAGAAAAAATTACTCACTTCAATTGTTTACCTAATCAAAGTGCCCAGTGCCCAGCACTCAATAAGAATATACTTAGTAGTTGTCCCATGCACACAATCTCAGAAGAGATGATCTGCACATCATGGAAAATCCTGCCATTCCTTTGCAAGAGTCACACACTTCTGGTTCCCAGATATGTGAAGTATGTATGTATGTATGTATGTATGTATGTATGTATGTATGTATGTATGTATGTATGTATGTATGTATTGGCTTACTTTGGATCTAGGATTTCTCTCATTTCCTGTGAGAGAAACGGAGGAGAACAGATGTTTTTGGCTATGAGAATCATATACATAACAATCTAAAATATAAGTTATGGGGACCCCCATTAATTTTTTTAAAAAGCAGGGCCTCTTTCTAAATAAAATATTTATTGGATTTGCTACCTTTCACTTTAAAAAAAGAGTGAAAACCATTAAGCAATAGTAGAGGTATAATACAGCTGAAGAAACCCTACAAACGTGGTTTTTCCTGAGTGTGCTTTCAGTTGATTCTTATCATTTGCTTTTAATCATCTCAAATCCCGAAACCAACATGTTTCAAAAGGAAGGGGAAAAATACTCCTAATGAGCAACTTGATATTTTAATTTTTGATAAACATCATGACAACATTTCTTCTCATGATTTTCTTTTTTTTATATATAAATGTTTTATTAATTTTCTATTTTCACATACAAGTGCTCAATAGACAATGTGATGATTAAGTCCATTAGTAATTCTGTGGTACATATAAGCTTCTTCCAACTAAGTCCACTATTACATCCACCAGTACATCCTCTCTTCTTCTGGCAATAACCATTTTTCCACATCAAGCAAACACAGTTCTTATTATTGTTAGTAAGCATAGAATTGCATATCAACATTTGTTACGCTTTTCTAATAATATCAATAATATCAGTTTAAAATATCTTTTCTAACCAAAGCATATTTTAATTGCATTTGCACTCAATTTCCACTTATTTAATCCATATCCTATTTTTGCTTTTTTCAATTTTAATTTCCCATCCACGTTCAAAGTATCCCAATCATTTTTGATTTTGAAACAAGTTGTATTTGGGCAACCAAAAGCATCCCTTATTCAAAATTCTTAACATATTCTTATTTCCCTTTTTATACCAAGATATAATATTCTAATTATAAATCCTAACTATCTAGTTATAATAATACTTCTATTTCTAACAATCTATTCTTAACCATATTCAAACCTCTAATTAATAATATGTCATCCCCTCTAATAGGTCAAAGCTTCTGTTTCCTTCAATCTTACTCTAGCTTTCTTTCTTTCCCAACTAACTTTCCAAGTCAGTGCATTTGGATCATTAAATAATTCTTCCTCTATTTTTGTATATATTATTTGGAACAAGAGAAACAATTTGGTTAAAGTGTTTTTGGAAGAGATAGCCCGTTGATATTCATTAAACCGCCTCCCTCCTTCTCCAGTTCCCTACGGTTCTGTTAACAATTTTATCTTCCATTCCATCAGCTCTCCTTCCTTGTCATCCAGTATGTTCTGAAACTTTGGTTTATAAAATGTATTTTCCGTTTCCAGTATTATCATTGTGTCTTCTGAGTTTTCATTTATCTGAGTCTGGTCATTAGTTTCTTCCTTTAGATCATCAATATTTGTGTCAGCATTCTCTAGTTTTCCTTCTATTTTCTGGGTTGCTGGTTCCTTCTTTGTAATTGTTTTCTGACTTTGTAGATTTAGGTTAGGAAATTGTTCTTTTATCTTTTATCTCCCAAAGGTGCTTTTTCAAAAAGCTACTGAACATGAAACAAAAGATCCTTTCCTCTGTGTAACTGCAATGGGAATTAAGCTGGAAACCAGTTTATATAGTAAATAAGTGGGAAGAAATGACCAGCTCAGCAGGATGCCTAACTGCTGAGTGCCATCTTTTGATTAATTGCAGATAAAATAGGTACCACTTTGGTGGATAGTTAAGCTGGTGCTTTGTATTGGCAGTCAGATTTCTGCCCTCTGAACCGTCCCGGTTGTGGTGCCCATTTGCAAGACAGCTATGGTGAGAGAAGGGAGTTGGATGGTGCTGCAGGAAGAGCAACTTGTCTTTTTTCCTGGTGCAATGTCAACTTGTCCTCTTGTGATGCACCATGGGAAGCACACAATCATATATCTGTCAGAGCTGGTAAACATGCAGCCAAACTACTACTTTGCAATTTCATTGTAGTGTTCTGGCTAATGTAACAACACTATATGAGTATCATCATCATCATCATAAATTATAATCATCATCTCTGGATTGTTTCAGACAAATAATCAAGCTTGTGTACTTCTTAGTTAATATTTCCTTTCATCATATTGGAAGGCATGTTTGGACCAGACATTTTAGGGGCATGTTTGATCTAGTTTTTCTCTTGGTCTTCAACAATTTCTTGAAAGTGAAGTACTTATATACTCCTCTGTCTTGGACCATTACCATTGCTCACACATGCAACCGCATATATAACACATTCCCTAATTATTATATTACCACCCACAGAACCTTGAATCTCCCTTGAATTTAGGAAGAATTCCTAACAAAATCCTCATCCACATCAAGGCAGAATGAAGAGGATTTATAATGTTCCAACTTGCTAGATAAAAACTGATAAAACCAACAAAGCCAAAATGCAAAAAATGGGCCACAGGAACAAACAATTAAATCTTGAATTGCTACTACCATATGAGGGAAACAAAATGGCCTCGCTTCCATGTGAGAAGGTTTGTAGCAGCCCCCAAATCTAAGCTGTTCCTCTACCACAGACATGTCAAACTCGCGATGTCACGTGACATCGCATGACATATCAGAACTTTTTCCCCATTGCTGGCAATGGGGTGAGTGTGGTTTCCTCGTGATGCTTCTGGCCTGCGGGCCGGCAGTTTGACACCCCTGCTCTACCACATCAACCAAACAACTTCCCATGCTATTCAGTACCAACACTCAGTGACTAGAAACTCTGAAACACTGGGTCAGACATTAGCAAATCGTCATTGCTATCTCTGCCAAGGTGGGGATCCTGAAGGCAAGAAAAGGTGTCTGATGGACATTCTGTCGCTATTAACATCTAGCCACACAGGTTGGTACCAAAGCATCCAGAATCTGCTCTGTGCTGCTCTGTCTTCAATAGTTCAGTGGTTATGCCCATAACCCAACACCGAGTGCTTCCAATATTTTCATAGATTTAAAGTTCAAAAGAAGACCAAGACTATCATTTAAGATATGGACATTAAATGAGAAGAAAGAATGCCCTATTCATAAGGAGACACCAACAAAAACACTCATCATCCTTAACAACAGTTGTTCAACTCATCTAAAAACTAGATTATTAAAATTTCCCAATGATAGTTTATCTGCACTGCTTTCAGACAACTTATATAATTTCACCATGTGCTTTTAATGCAATTGTTTCAAAGAAGATGACTTCTGAAGGTTACTTCCTCAGTCTCACTATAAGTAGTTCTTGCTTAACAACAGTAATTGAGCCAATTGTCTTTAAGTGATGTGATCATCAAGTATGATGTCCTGTGATTACATTGCTTAGTGATGGCAATCTTAGCAGTACTCATTACTGTTATTAAGTGAGAATTCTGAGTCATTAAGGAAAGAACTCAAATGACAGCAACTTGCAACTTCCTGCAACCTTCCCTCAAACAAAGTCAGTGGAGAAGCTGGCAGGAACTCAAAAGTCCTGGGTGGCTTATAAGCAGGCAGGCGAGTGGATGAATGCTATGGAGTAAGGTGGAGTGGGGATACTGTGCCAGTTGGGGAAAAATTGGTGAAGCGAAACATGAGTGCAAGCAGACTGAGGACAGGTTGTTATGGCACAACACGAGTGCATGTGAGATGGAGAAGGAATGCTGCTTTGAGGCACAAGTGCAACTGGGCAAGTAATGGGATGCTGCATCTCAAGTGCACACTATGAAGAACAAGATCTGTGGATCTTGTACTCCATAGTGAAGCTGCTTGAGGGAAAATGCTGTGAGACTAACTTGCAACCTTTCCTACCATCTGCCCTATTGACTTTGCTTATGGAAAGCCAGCAGGGAAGCTTGCTAATGGTTATCATGGGACTGCAGGACATTGCAACCATTGTAAGGGAGAACTAGCAACCAGATTGCAATCATGTCACTGTGGGCTTGCTGGAATGCCCACTACCGGGCCATTGCCTGTTCAAAACTGGGCCGCAGGAAAGATAGGCAAGCGCAAGCACATGAAGCTCCACTCCCACAGGTGGAGAGTGTTTGTGCTTATGTGAATGGAACTTCGCATGCAAGCACAAGCACCCTCTGCTCAAGAGCCCTTTGCTTGTGCAAGTGGAGCTTTGTGCTCAAGTACAAACATTCTCCACTCATGTGCTAAGCTCCATTTGTGTGAGTGGAGGGCCCTCACGTGTGCCACTCACACAAATAGAGCTGTGCCTGTGCATGTGCACCTGCCACTCACATGCCCCTCCCTGTGCCAGGCCAGGCCATCAAGCTGGAAAGGTTTGGGACTGTTTACTTTGAGAACCAGTCATAAGTACCACTTGTTCAACACCATTCCAAATTTGAACAGTCGGTGTACATATGGTTGCTAACGGAGGACTACTTGTAGTTACACATTATAATTCATAACCCACATGGACAGACAAAGATTGTTTTGAATATCTTTAAAGAAGATTACCACCATTTGGTGATAAATTACTGAAAGTGCTAAAAAATCATGGTATCTAATGAATTAATGGGGTCTTATGTTTCCTTATTTGAAAATTATCTTGATTGTCTTCAATAAGAATTATTTTGGAACAGAAAAGTTTGCATATGGGGAGGTAACAGAAAAATCCAAACCCAAGCAGTATCAGCTACCTTGTTAAATGATGTTGGCCACACAATGGCATTCTGATTGTTGGAGGCCTTGACTTCAGAGGACGTTTCTCTTTCTATACTCCCAACTTTCACACCAACAACAGACTTATTGGGAAACATTCTCCAGTGCATGATATCAAAGTTAGAAAAAGGAAATCAACTTTTATCCAGATAAATTGTATCTTTGTTAATATTGTGAATCTGGAAGTTTCTTAGCTTCTGTTGTAGCTGCAAAGACAAAGAAAAAATACCTGTGCAGGTTACATATCCCCATTTGAACCTTTATTCAATGTTTTCTAACTAATATTCTGAATTGGAAGTGTTCTGAGTAATTCAATCTCTTCAGCTAAGCATTTTTGTCTGAAAGAGGATGATTCATTCTCCCTCCATCTCCAGCCAGTACCAGTTATCCTACCAAACCATAGCTTAGCATCAGAATTTTAACCAAATAAATAAATAAAGTTGCATTAGACTGAAATTGAAAATAAATCACATTAGATCCAATGTATCCTGTGATACTGCATGAAACTTTTTAAATTCATTATACTTTACTTTGTTTAATAAAATATTTTGTATGTATGTACATATACACATAGATATAGACTCTGGCAGTAGGGAATAATCCCATTTGTCCAACTTTCTAAAAGCGGTCTTGTCTTGGAACCAAACCCAACTCTCCTTTGCTTAGCAGATTGCAAGGATCCCATTTTAGCTCTCCCCCAATCTTCAGATGGCATAGCCAGCAGCAGCAGCTGGACATGGAGGGTGAAGAGTGGACTATTGCATGGAAGCTGTAGTGTGCAAACAGAGGGAGAAACAAGAAGGCTTGTCATGGTACTCAAGAGAAATGACACAAAGACCTGCCAGCTGATGGATATCTATGTGAGCTGTGAAAAATCTGAGCAGAGAGCACCAAATGGAAACTTTCCTGAAGCCCAAAGTACTTCAATGAGGCCAACGTTTTGCTGAACAGAAAGGAAATAGTGGTAACAACTAGAAATTGGGGTGCCCAAGGACTCTTCTTTCTCTCTTCCATCACCCCACTCTGAACTGGAGCAAGGCAGAAGATCTCAAAGACAAAAGCTCAACTGGGAACAAAGAAAGACCCAAAAGACCCACCTTCAGGCCATTGTAGGAAAAGCAGAGGCTTTGATGGAACAGAAGAGGGGAGGAATTCCAAAAAGATAAAAGAAAGTGAATGTGGTTGGGAACTAGAAAAGATATTACCTTCCCTTCCCTTTCCTTCCCTCCCCCCCTCACAAACATACACAAACATACACACAACACTGGAAATATAGAGATTAGTGCTATAAAAATAAGGAGATAGAGAAGTTAGCAACAGAGAAATATGGAGGTGTAATGATTCAACAATTTGGAGGTATAGTTTGGAGTAGTTAGAGAAGAAGGGTATTTCAATAGAAGATAGACTGAGTAAAAGGAGTCTGGAACTAAGAGCACTGGATTAAGAAGATAGGAGCTGGACCAATAAATACAATAAAGGAAACCCAAGAGTACTGGAGAAGGTAAAAACAGAATGTAACAAGAGATAAGAGCTGCAAGATATGTAGATTAAAGATCAGAACATAACAACAACAACAACAACAACAACAATAATAATAATAATAATAATAATAATAATAATAATAATAATAATAATAATAATAATAATAATAATAATAATAATAATAATAATAATAATAATAATAATAATAATAATAATAATAATAATAATAATAATAATAATAATAATAATAATAATAATAATAATAATAATAAAAGATCTTGTGGGACTTTCGAATACAGGCAGATTACCATTTGGAACACAATACGCCGGATATTGCAGTTGTAGAGAACCGAAGCGTACAGCTGATTGATATCGCTGTACCAGGAGATGCCAGAGTCGAAGAAAAAGAACTGGAAAAAATTACAAAATATCGCGACCTGGCCATTGAAACTGCGCGATTATGGATGAAACGTGTAACAGTGGTACCCATTGTCATCGGGGCACTGGGAACTATGTCCAAAAACTTTGCAAAATACATCAAGAAACTGTAGCTTCCTGCAATAACTCCAGCAATGTTACAAAAAACTGTGCTACTCAGAACATCTTATATTTTAAGGAGGTACCTGGTTGACACCGAGGATGCTGGTAGCAACCCGTGTCAACCATCAGCGCCAGCCAATTTGAATGTTCAGTTGACTGAGGTTCATGTTTAATGAATAAAAGATAATAAAAATAAAAATAATAAAAATAATAACAACAACAATAAAGTTGGAAGGGACCTTTGAGTTCATCTAGTCCAGCCCCCCTGCTCAGGCAAGAAACCCTATCATTTCAGACAAATGGCTGTCCAGTCTCTTCTTAAAAACTTCCAGTGTTGGAGCATTCACAGCTTCTGGAAGCAGGTTGTTCCACTGATTAATTGAAAGTGATTAGCTGCTGGGCTAACCTGCCTCTTGCAGCTCCATAACTTGAGGTTTTGAAGGAGAGATTGGACAGCCATTTGTCTGTAATGATCTGAGGATTCCTACTCTGGAAAAGGATTGGACTAGAGCAGAGTTCCCCAACCTTTCTGCCTTTGCAGACTGGCGGGGGAGGGGAGAGAGGGGATGGGTCTGTGTGAGCACTGGGCATACATGCCTGTTGCTTGCACAAATGGAGCGCACATGCACATGCTCATATGCTGCTCATGCAAGTGGGAATGTGGACACGCACTCGCACACACATTCTCCCACCACTTCTGCAGCTTGGTCCTGAATGGCTCAAGGCCCAGGGATTGGGGACCTCTTGACTAGAGGATCTGTACAGCTACTTTTAATTTTTCCATTCTATGTTTCTATGACCAAAGTCATCTCTTTAGTTCTGGTCATTAACTTTTCAATTTAAAACTCATTCATTCTGTGTTCATATATTCTTGGCCCTCTTTCTTCCTGTTTGTCATACCCATTTACAAAAATCCAATGGATAGTTATTATTAGTCTTGGCCAGTAAGGAAGGCACGGCAACTGAGAACACAATGCTGAAGGTGGTTTGTTGAAGAAGACAAGTCATTGTGTTGGGGCAGCCAATGAATAGAAATGAGGTCAAGAAGGAAAGTAGGAGGGAGATCAGAAGAACGTAGGTGAGATCCCAGTTGACTATGGGGGTTTCTCGGTATATCTGGGTTTCCCAGAAAAAAGGCAATACTTATGGATAAGGCAAAAAGAACCAGGATGAGACACAAGTTTTCTTTATAGGACAGGAAAGTTATAACTTTGGGGACACATTGATCTCGCTTCTTATTGGAGTGCTGATCATCTGGACACTTTTCACAATGGGCTGAATCTGAAAAATATTTGTTGCATGTGTCTGTTTCTGCAGCTGTAAGATCATGACAAATGCAGATGAAAAAAATGTATACTATAATACCTAAAATATATTTCTAAAAGTAATCAAGTAAAAAAGGATATTGGGAGAGGAGGAGATTAGAAAATACTTTTTGATTTTACTTGATTAAGGCTTAAGTTAGATGGCGAGAAAATATATTAATGAAGGATGAATGAACAAATGAGAAGTAGTGAGGAAGTGCTATGGAACATACAGCTGAGTATGGTCTGAACAGTGAAAATGTATTGCAACACTGTTGTTTAAATTCTACCTGAAGAATCGGGTTGGCACAAGTCTAGAATTTGGCTTTAAATAATTACAGTTGGGATGTGGTTGCTGCTTTGTTAGCATGTATATTTGATGATGACAAGGGATGCTGTTTGGGTTGTTATACCAGGTTCACTCATTTGATTCTTCCAACAAGTAGAAGAGAATTATTGAATATATGGACTGAAATGGTATTAATTGGAACCATTCTGTGACTACATAAGAACCATGCTGGAACTCAGTTGTCCACCAGGGAGACTCCTATCACAAAGATGTGCACATGACCAAGGAATAATTCAATATTTCTTTCAGATATATTTATAGGACTCAACATTAATTAGAAACAGTCATCCCATATTTAAAGGCTGAAAACCAATGACATGATCAATACTCATAAGACTTGCCTTCTTTCCTGAAACCAAGTAAGAAGATAGCAACTCGAGATATTACAGCAGTTTTTCATTATTTATTTTAATAGCAAAATTGCAAAATTGAGTAATAGTAACCAATCTTTGAAAAGTTTCTGGAACCCTTCAAGAAATTCATTTTTCTTGCTCCATGGAATTACGAAAATCCTATGCTACTAATTGGGTCTATAACTAGCAAGAAAGAAAATAACTTTAAAAATGTAGCCAGAAAAGCAGGAAAGAATTCTGATTGCATCCTCAATTTCTTTTTTTTTTCGACAGCCACTTACCTTCTCGCACAGAGAACATTCCATCCATATACAGAGAACAGTCGTAGCAGCAAACTGCTGCTTCCTCTCGAATGACTTTGGCATATCCTGGGTAACAACTTTCTGAACATCTAGAAGACGGCACCATCTAAACATTAAAAATAGAGCTCAGCCAGGGCAACATATGAATAAGAGGGGTTTATTTCAATAAGCTGATTTCTGGAAGCCAAGGAACTCACTGAGTAGTAGCATAGAAGTTACCCTATCTACTGGAGATACACATAAATTAATACTGACCTTTATGGAAAAGGTCATACATCACTTTATCACATCAGTCCATCCCTCTCATTCAGGCAGGGAAGGCATACTACAGACCCTGTCAGTCAAAGAATTCTGACTGGCAAGGCCTAGGAAGAGGGCTTTTTCTTCCACTGGCCCTGCATTGTGGAACATCTTGTCCTCAAATGTGAAGAAAGTCCCCAATGTCTTGGTCTTCTACCAAGAGGTCAAAACTTGGCTGTGTAGCCTTGTGTGGGAGGGACACAAGGGCCCACACAATCATGGGGTTGGTTGCAGAAATATAAATAATAAATAAATATTTATTTATTTGCAGAAACAGCAAATAAAAGGTGATTCTCTTTCTCTAATATCTCCATTGTCAATCCATAAACCTTCCTTTATCTTGTTCTCCATTCTGAAGGAAAATCATTCCATTGCAAACGGTGTTTCTCTTTTGGGTATGTGCAGGAATGCTATACATTCTATCTTTCTCTCCCTCTTTGCTTTGGCAGGAAACCTCCGAAATCTGGCTTTCTGTTTTTTTCTTATGACTGAACCCTGTATCATATAAGTGATTTTATTCAACTGCTTATATTTCCCTCACCTCACTCTCAACAACCTTTGCTTATACAATCCAGTGGGCTAGTCCCTTGAAATTTTAGCTTTTCTTTTATTGAAAATAAGATTGTTTTATAGGATTTTAATAATATTTTCCTATTCCAGTTCAATAATGTACCCTGTGGAGGGCCCGAGCACAATTGATGATGTGACAGTTTCCCGTTTGTTATTAAGCTACAGAAAAACTGCTAAAGATACATAATACCTATGGAAATAAAGTTGCTATATATTTTCTTATTTGGAGGTTATCTCAATTCTTCTCAATATGAATTATGTTGGAGCAGAATACATAAAGACACCAAATAGAAACCAAAAACTAAGCAGAAACAACTACCTTGTGGAATGATGCTGGCCATAGGATGGCACCCTGATGTATGGAGACCTTGACTTCAGAGAGAACTTCTCTTTCTACACTCCCAACTTTCACCCCAGCAGTTGACTTGTTGGGAAAAATTGTCCAATGCATGATATCAAAATCAGCAACAGGAATTTCATTTTCATCCAAATAAATGCCATCCCTGGAAATATTGTGAAGCTGAAAGTTTCTCAGGAACTGATGAAGCTGCAAAGACATACATGCAGTTTAAACATTTGAGCTTTTTTTTTGAGTGCTGTATTGTGGCTATCATTCTGGATTGGAAGCACTCTGAATAATTCAACCTTTTCAGTTAATCACTTTGATCTGAAAAAGAATGATTCAGTATTTCATAGGAAGCTTCTCTCCCTCCTTTTTCATGGAATACTAGTTCTTCTTCAGATATGTCTTCCATTTCCTTGAAGGAATCACTATATTGTCCTACCAAACATTTTAACATAAACTAAAATTACAGAAGGGTGAAATTTTAAGAATTAATTGAATTTTGTTAGACCCAAGTGTTTTCCTATGAAATCATAGCCTATTTCCTATTGCCTAAAAGATTTCTGTACAGAGAGCAAACCACACTGTAAATTGCTTAGTAGATTGCAAGCATCCTACTTCAGCTTTTCCCCAGTCTTCAGACAGTATAGCCAGCATCAGCAGTTGGATGTGGAGGTGAGCTCCCATCACTTGCCTTAGCTTCTGTCCACCTAGCAGTTCAAAATCATGTTTTATGCGAGTAGATAAATAGGTACAACTTCGGTGGGGAGACAAGCCAGCACTTCATGGGGCGGTTAAAATCCTGAAACTTCCCTGTTGCGACCGGGTTGTAAGGCGGCTTCAGAGAAGAGAGAAGGCTTGGATGCTGCTGCAGGAAAAGATGCTTGTATCTCTGGTGCAAAACTAGCTTGCTCTCCTCCTGTGGTGCACCTAGGGAAGTGCGCAAGTGTGTACCTAATAGAGCCAGTAAAGAGGCAGAACTCAGAAGCAAAGGCACAAAGCAAAGACACAAACAGCTAGGTGTCAGATCACTTTCTGGCCTGTGAAAAAGCTGAGCCATAGAGTGGTAACCTTGCTGAAGTACAACATGCTTCAAGGAATTCAAAGCCCTGCTGAGAAGAAAGGCTTCCTTCTCTTTCCATCACCCTTTATCTGAATTGTAACAAGAAAAAACTGTGGAAGAAGGAAGGCTAGCAGGGAACAAAAAAGGAGCAAGAGATCTACATTTGAGCCACTGTAGAAAACACAAAGGCTTTTATGGAACAGAAGTGCAGAGGATCTCCAAAGAAATAAAAGACACAGTGAACTTGGTTGGGCTAGGAACCCAATCAATAAAGTATTTCTTCATCAGTCAGTTTGGTGTAATGGTGAAGACACCAGGCTAGAAACCAGAATAACAGAGTTGAAAGGCACCTTGGAGGTCTTCTAGTCCAATCCCCTGTTCAAGCAGGAAACCTTATAGTATTTCAGACAAATGGTTGTCCAGTGTCTTCTTAAAAATCTCCAGTGTTGGAGCACCCACAACATCTGGAGGCAAGTCATTCTACTGCTTATTTTTTCTGTCAGGAAATTTTCCCTTAGTTGTAGGTTGCTTCTCTCCTTGATTAGTTTCCATCCATTTCTTCTTGTCCTGCCTTCAGGTGCTTTGGAGAATAACTTGACCCCCTCTTCTTCGTGGCAGCCCCTTAAATATGGGGACATTGCTATCATATCACCCCTGGTCCTTCTTTTCATTAAACTAGACATACCCAATTCCTGCAATCGTGTTTCATAGGTTTTAGCTTCCAGTACCCTAATCATGCATCTTCTTCTCTGCACTATTTCTACAGCAGGGGTGTCAAACTGCTGGTCTGCAGGCCAGATGCGTCATGCCAAAACCGTGCCCACCCCATTACCGGCAATGGAAAAAAAGTTGCAATATGTCAGGACAGGTCATGTGACGTTGCGAGTTTGATACCCCTGTTCTAGAGTCTCAATATCTTTTTTATATCATGGTGACCAAAACAGGATTCAGTATTCCAAGTGTGGTATTACCAAGGCATTATAAAGCAGTATTAACATTTCACATGATTTTGATTATATCCCTCTATTAATGCAGCCTAAGATTGTGTTGGCTTTTTTTGGCAGATCAAATTTGATTGACTACTAGGACTCCAAGATCCCTCTCGCAGTTACTACTATTGAGCCAGATGACACCTGTTCTATACCTATGCATTTGGTTTTTCTTGCCTAAATGTACAACCTTACTTTTCTCATTTTTTAATTGATAGTGAGTTCTAATTTGGCCCTCTCTCAGCCTCAGGAAGCAGGCCAGGGCAAAACACTTCTAATCTCTTGGCAAGAAAACTGCAGAAACTAGTCCAGGCAGTTGTCAGGAATCAAAAACTGACTCAAAGGTACAATCAATAAATTATTAGCTTTTTTTTTTTTAAGTGGGGATAGACATAATCCCCTTTTGTAATTATAAAAAAGACCTTGAGACTCTAGAAAGAGTACAGAGAAGAGCAACAAAGATGATTAGGGGACTGGAGGTTAAAACATATAAGGAATGGTTGCTGGAATTCGGTATGTCTAGTTTAATGAAGAGAAGGATGAGGGGGGACATGATAGCAGTGTTCCAATATCTCAGGGGCTGCCACAAAGAAGAGGAAGTCAAGCTATTTTCCAAGGCGCCTGAAGGCAGGACAAGAAGCAACGGATGGAAACTAATCAAGGAGAGAAGCAACTTAGAACTAAGGAGAAACTTCCTGACAGTTAGAACAATTAACCAGTGGAACAACCTGCCTCCAGAAGTGGTGAATGCTCCAACACTGGAAGTTTTTAAGAAGAGACTGGACAGCCATTTGTCTGAAATGGTATAGGGTTTCCTTCCTGAGCAGGGGGTTGGACTAGATGACCTCCAAAGTACCTTCCAACATCATCATCATCATCATCACCATCACCATCACCATCACCATCACCATCACCATCACCATCATCATCATCATCATCATTATTGTTATTATTGTTATTATTGTTATTATTGTTGTTATTATTATTATTATTATTATTATTATTATTATTATTATTATTATTATTATTATTATTATTATTATTATTATTATTATTATTATTATTATTATTATTATTATTATTATTATTATTTAGTATAACAAAGTTACTACTAAGTAATTTTGTTACAAGGCTGTTAAGAGGGTTTTAATAAGTTAAAACTCATAGCTATCAGTGTTTATTGTTTCTTTGTGGAGTCTGGTGTAAATCTAACTGAGAGTGGTACAAATGAAGCTAAGACAAAACCTACAGCATGAAATCCTATTATGTTGCATAATGGTTAGAAATTCTGCCAAACAGGGATCAAGTCTAATTCATCCTTATAGTATTTATGCTTAACACTGATTTTACTCTCTTCCAGAGCTGCTATGGCAAATTAGAGTTACCCCAAAATCTAATGCAGAATTTAAAAAAATGTTTAAAATGCTTATGTTGCAGACTCAATCTTATTTTCATATATGTACATATAATAACTGTTCTTACCTGTAAGTAAACTTAATCTTGACAAAAGGCCAGACCTGGATTTAGCTACCTACCTGAACCTCACCTGGGAACTGCTGGAGCATCCTGAAACTGTTTTAAACTGGTAGCACAGTGGTTAGAATGCAGTACTGCAGGTTACTTCTGCTGACTGCCAGCTGCCAGCAGTTTGGCAGTTCGAGTCTCACAGGCTCAAGGTTGACTAAGCCTTCCATCTTTCCAAGGTCGGTAAAATGAGGACCCAGATTGTTGGGGGCAATACACTGACTCTGTAAAAATCCTTAGAGAGGGCTGTGAAGCACTGTAAAGTGGTATACAAGTCTAAGTGCTATTGCTATTGCTAATTTACAAGTGGGAAAAATTGCTTGTCACTTTAGAACCACTGTATCTCTGTCGTTACAGCACCTCAAACCAGCACAGGTAGTTTCAGTTTAGAATGCCTGTAATCTCTCTCTCATTCACTCTTAAATATTACATGTTGGGCAGCTGTTTCGAATATCTCTACATCCAATTTGATTTGGAGGAAAACCATCAATGGAACCTCAAAGGACTGGTCTTACCTGCCGTGGCTGTATAATCTGGGGTGACTGACGATCTCCAATCCACCTCCTCCTCTTACTCAGGTGGGAGGAAGAGATAACATTGAAGACTGAGGCCACAGCTTGGATTGCTCTGGAAATACTGGAGGCATCCTCAGTCAGCATTCTTGCAAGCACATCCTGGGGTGGTAATACCTGGTTCTCTTTTTCTATGCACCGTTCCCAAACTTTCTTAGACAACGCAGGATTTGAATAGGAACACTGGAATGCTTTCTTTACAAACTGTTTCTCAGCAGGGGAATATGAATTAAGATGGTAGTATTGTCTTCTGTTTGTCTGAATGATGAAGGAAAACAAAGCATGCTTATGTTGGAGATCAAGCGAATAGGAAAATATTTCTATACTTAAAAATGACAAAGTTGTCACAATCCACACTTTCCCCCCAATGAATGTATTAATCCTGTCAGTACCACGTATTACTGCTAATAGTATTCCTATAGCCTGACAGTCCAGTTGGCAAACTATAATTTTTACTTCAGTATTTATAAGAAGGAGTACTATTTTCCTTTTTTCTTCCTCAAACATGTCTCCAGTACGTATATCCAAAGTTGTTGCTGGGATGGCAACTGAGAGGACAATGCAAATCCCATTTTTTACAGCTACAGTTTCCAAGCTTCTTTTAAAGTTTTCTCCTCTTTCATTGTCCTGAGAAAAGAGGCCGATCCATGTCCATCGGAAATGCAAGAGCAGCTTGACAATTGCAGAGTAAGGAGGTTCTGGTTTAGGCGTCATCGGTAGAAAAAAGGAACATGATGATTTTGATCAGGAATGCGGCTAATGTCACCATAGTTGATCTAAGATAAAAGAGAAGTTATTGCTAGTTTGTGACAGTTTAATGATAAAAGACAGATGTTTAAAGCTAAGGCCCTTTCCCCACTCCTGAGAAAAATATGCAGAAAAGAATACCTGCATTGCATATGCTGGCTCCCTTAGAGTTCTCTCCTCTTTTCCTACTTCCATTTGTGCTAAGGGAGCTATGACAATCTAAGAGAGATCCTCATGGATAATCCTCATGCAGCACATCCTTCTGGTAAAATCCTAGCCATGCAATTAAGCCTGGGTATTAGAGTAGATGCAGTGGGGCACTTTTATCACCAACAGCTGTGACTCATATGAATCCTAAACACTATGTGGGTCATCAACTAGTATATAATACTCTGCAATTGATTTCAATTAGATAGGTGCATTGGAACAGAGGAAATTCCTGATTTAGTAGGGACATGCACACAGAAACACCATTCAGATTGTCAATGATGGCTAAATACAACTCTCTAGTGTAAATCTCCGTCTGTGGTGATCTTGGAGCCCAGGAAAATAAAATCTGTCACTACCTCCATTTCTTCCCCATCTATTTGCCAGGAATTGAGAGGGCCGGATGCCATGATCTTGGTTTTCTTTATGTTGAGTTTCAAGGCAACTTTTGCACTCTCCTTCTTCACCCGCATCAAGAGACTCTTTAGTTCCTCTTCACTTTCTGCCATTAGAGTGGTATCATTTGCATATCTTAGGTTGTTGATATTTCTCCCGGCAATCTTAATTCCAACTTTTGATTCATCTAGCCCTGCCTTTCTCATGATGTGCTCTGCATATAAGTTAAATAGGCAGGGCAACAGTATACAGCCTTGCCGGACTCCTTTCCCAATTTTGAACCAATCAGTGGTTCCGTGTCCCATTCTCACTGTTGCTTCTTGACCCGCATATAGGTTTCTCAAGAGACAAATAAGATGGTCTGATACTCCCATCTCTTTAAGAACTTGCCAGCTGTCTAGTACAGTACATCTTTTACAACTCTATCTGGAGTAAGAGGAACTTGCCAGAATAACCCAAGCCCTTTTCACCCTTGCCTGGACTAATCCAATGTATTGTACATGGGTGTTTCTTCAAAGACCATTCAATAGTTTCAATTGGACTAGAATGCAATTACTCAGCTGTTGGTGCGTCAAAGGGATTCTGCACTGATTTCCTATTAGCTTTGGTCCTTACTAGCTTCTAAATGCAGTTCAAAGTTTTGACATTTAAAATCATACATCGCTTGGTAGTAGAATATTATATGAACACTTTCTCAACCCAATTTCAGCCCATCCAGTTCAAATATTTAGTCAGAAAGGGTATGTCTCCAGCCAATTCCATGAGTGTTGAAACTCCCAGAATTGTCCACAGACCTCAAAATTTCAAAGATTCAGGAACAGGCAGTGGTGGGATTCAGCCAGTTCACACCATTTTGGCAGAACCGGTAGCTAATTTTTTGTTGCCCAGGCCCAGAATAGACTTCCGGAAGCGACATCCACACAGAGAACTGGTTGTTCCCATATTTTAATCCCACCACTGGGGGAGGGGGTCAATTACATTTGAAATAGAAAGATAAGTAATACTGTGATCCTTGTTTCAGAATGTGTGAGAACTGTTGGAAGTCATTTGGATTTGAGCACAAATCACATCACTGAATCAATATGCTCTTCAGTACACTAACATTTTATCTCTGTTTGCTAGTCAATAGATAGTTAATCTACTTTCATTAGATTTCCCACAGTTTCTTTGATGGACTAAAGGAATATATTCCTAGGGAAAGCATGTTTCATTTTTAAATGCCGTGAGGTATATAAATGTGTTATTGATCTGATGTGGAGAATTCAGTGCTGTGCCAATCCTGCCTTTATAATATTATTCTATGTACAGTATTTTAGTTAAGTCCTTGTATTTAAATTAAGCCAGAGGTGAAATATTGTAACCCAGACTCTGAATAAAAGATAGGTCCCCTTTGGCAATTCTCTATTACTTCTTCTTTCTGTCTTCAAGTCCCTGAAATCACCTGATTTCCCACTGAAATAAGGGGTGACAGAAATATTATTTATCGCAATCCACCCATCTTCTAAGGAAACCTCAAAAAATGTAACAGGGGACAATGGGGAAAATATTACTTGGAAGTGGATCTTTTCCCACTTCCAATTAATAAAAAAGTAAATCACACCCAGCACATTTTAAATAATTATATGAAATTGTTAAATTGTCTCATGGTGACTTGTGCCATGATGAGTTGGCCATAGCCAGTTGGCCACAATGAGTTGGCTACTGTGAGTTGTCCCATTCTGGCTTCAGATTAATGTTCATCCTTGAAGCAACTAATTGTCCAGGAAATATATGTAATTAATTTACTTATACTCCATCAAATGGGTTTTGGAGGATGCAATGGACAAGGGACTCAGGTGCATATTTAGCAGAAGGACTCAAATCTGCCCATCGTATAGCATTGACCATGGTCTCAGCTTCTCAGATTTTGTTTACCCCTTCAACTTCAGCCTTTTTTGGTATTGCACTCCTACAGCACCATCTCTTGCCCCCCTACTAGATAACTTATGATAGCAAATGTCATCACATTATGAACAAGTCAGTAACAGGCCATTTTTCATATTAATGCACCAGGGAATTTCAACTAGATCTTATTTGTAATCATGAAGACTGATAGTTTTCCACATTTTGAAAGATACAAGACATTTAGCAGGGGCCTCCAATATATTGTTCTATACATCATGATCTGGAGTTAACTATTCTGGAGTATCTGACTTTCATTGAGGAAGATGATTTCATCCACATCAGACAGAATAAGAAGGAATTATAATGGCCTGCTGACTAGTTCAAGAATGTTGAACTGTTTTTCCATATTTTAATCTTTAGAATCCCAAGAATAAGTTTATAGACTAAAGAACAATCAAACTTCCCTGAATTGTTGCTTTCTTGACTCTCAGATTAGGATTATTCTCCTGAGCCAAACAAAATTCTTTTTTCCAACTCCACACTTTTGTGGCAAAGCTCGTTCCCAATTCCCCTTCTAATTATTAAAATCATGATTATTTATTCTCCTTTGAACAAGGTTTATGGGATTTCCACCACCCCAATTAGTTACTAATCAGTGTGACAACAAATGGGATATACAGCACCTGAAAATCTGATTTCTAACAGCCTCCTTCTATGATGAGAGCAGAGGTTGGAGTAAAATCGAGCAAATGCTGTAGCAGTCTGAAATTGCAGATAACTCTTCCAAATCTGGAGCCAACTGGAACTTCTTCACTGTAGTTATGGCCTTCTGTGAACTCTGAGATTTAACTGTGCTGAATAAAGAACTATAGGAAGGATCTTCTGCAGTATATGTCAAATGTTGCTGTTGCTGCATAAACAGCTCTTTCTGCTTCAGCTTCTGTCTCAAATTCCCTGTGCCTGTATGCTGATGAAATGTCCACTTAAGGTGATAATAGAAGAAAAGGAATGGTTCCATTACTTCAAGCCAGGAGACTACTTAATTACTGGAATAATGTCTGGAATTGCAGCTAGACTATACCAATTTTCATTCTCCAAGCCTCCAACCCACCAACTGAAAAGGTAATTGTCAGCATGTCCAGAATTCTGGTGATTGATTTTACCTGCTCCAATGTCTTTTCTAGCAATGATTTCCTTTCCCATATTCCTCACCTTGAGAAAGGCAAGTCATTATTGCTTCTCCCAATTTGCTTTAGAGGAAAGTCTCCTAGGGAACATGATGAATTTGTAAAACCTGAGTTTGCAAAGTTCCTTTTAAGTTCTTCCAGTAGTCTCAACCTCAACACTGGGCATTGCCAACACTGTCCCAGGATGACTCTTACCTGGATGGGGTTCTGCCTGCTTTCAAAATGATTACCTTGGTACTGTGGAGAGTCAGCCATTTATTCATATTTATTTTATTTATTTATTAACAATAGTTAAGCAGTAACTCCCAATAAAGTGATTGAATACCTTAGAGCAGAGGGAGATCGCTTGTACTTTCTCCCTACCATTTCTTCCCTTTCCTTACATTTACTCTATAATTTCTACCACCCTCTCCACTCTTTCTTTCCACTCTTTAACACTTTTGCTACTTTTGTGGTTACCCTGTTGCTTTTGGTTTAAATAAAAGGCATACCTTTTAAAAACCAAATTCAAGGAGGGGAGAGACTTTATAAGATAATGTTTAGTCACAGAGTAAATTGCACATAACATTAATTGTAGTTAACTGTAGAATATAGGGAAATAATTCTAAAGTCATGAATATTCTGCAGCAAATCTCTAGATCTAAAGAAGGCTTATGATATCCATCTTCAGATAGGTAATAGCACTTGCTAATCCAGCTGTTAATAACAATAACAATAATAATAAAGTTGGAAGGCACCTTGGAGGTCATCTAGTCCAACCCCCTGCTCAGGCAGGAAACCCTATACCATTTCAGACAAATGACTGTCCAATCTCTTCTTAAAAACTTTCAGTGTTGGAGCATTCACCGCTTCTGGAGGCAGGTTGTTCCACTGGTTAATTGTTCTAACTGTCAGGAAGTTTCTCCTTAGTTCTAGGTTGCTTCTCTCCTTGATTAGTTTCCATCCGTTGCTTCTTGTCCTGCCTTCAGGCGCTTTGGAAAATAGCTTCACTCCCTCATCTTTGTGGCAGCCCCTGAGATATTGGAACACTGCTATCATGTCCCCCCTCGTCCTTCTCTTCAATAAGCTAGACATATCCAATTCCAGCAACCATTCCTTATATGTTTTAGCCTCCAGACCTCTCATCATCTTTGTTGCTCTTCTCTGTACTTTTTCTAGAGTCTCAACATCTTTTTTACATCGTGGTTACCAAAACTGGATGCAGTATTGAAGTGTGGCCTTACCAAGGCATTGTAAAGTAGTATTAATACTTCACGGGATCTTGATTCTATCCCTCTGTTAATACCGTCTAACACTGTGTTGGCTTTTTTGGCAGCTGCAGCACACTGTTGGCTCATATCTAAGTGATTGTCCACTAGGACTCCAAGATCCCTCTCACAGTTGCTACTATTGAGCAAGGTACCACCTATACTGTACCTGTACATTTGGTTTTTCTTGCCTAAATGTAGAACTTTACTTTTTTCACCATTGAATTTCATTTTGTTAGATAGCGCCCAGTGTTCCAGTTTATTCAGATCCTCCTGTATCTTAAGCCTGTCTTCTGGAGTGTTGGCTATTCCTGCCAGCTTGATGTCGTCTGCAAATTTGATCCCCGTCTATCCCCTCGTTCAAATCATTGATGAAGATGTTGAAGAGCACTGGGCCCAGAACAGAGCCCTGGAGCACCCCACTACACACTACCCTATATGTAGATGCAGTTCCATTGAAGATCACACGCTGAGTACAGCCGGTCAGCCAGCTGTAAATCCATCTCGTGGTGATGTTGTCTAACCCACATTTTTCTATCTTATCAAGTAGTAGTTTGTGATCTACTTTATCAAACGCCTTACTGAAGTCCAAGTAAATTATATCCACAGCATTTCTCTGGTCCACAAATTTTGTCACTTGGTCAAAGAATGCAATAAGATTTGTCTGGCATGATCTGTTTTTGACAAACCCGTGTTGGCTTTTAGTAATGATTTTTGTTTGTCTCTAGGTGTTCGCTGATTTGTTATTTGATTATCTTTTCCAGAATCTTCCCAGGTATTGAGGTCAGGCTGATAGGTCTGTAATTTCCTGGATCGATTTTTCCCCTTTTTGAAGATGGGAACTACATAAGCTCTTTTCCAGTCCTCTGGTAGTTCCCCAGTGCTCCAGGATCTTTGAAAAATATAGTTCAGTGGTTCTGAGATCACATCTGCCAGTTCCTTGAGAACCTTGGAATGTAATCCATCTGGTCCTGGTGATTTGAACCTGTCTAGGCTGGATAGGTGCTCACTTACCATTTTCTTGCCTATCTTAACTTGTGTTTCGTAATCTATTTTTCATGGTACTGTTTTTGATAGGTTGGACTTTTTTTCCCCTTTGTGTAAAGACAGATGGAAACAATGAGTTAAATAGTTCTACTTTCTCCCTGTTGCTTGTCACCTTCTTGCCACTTTCCCCCACTAATGGACTAATCATTTCCTTAACTTTTTTCTTGTTTTTTACATGTTGAAAGAAGATTTTTTTGTTATTTTTGACTTTGGTCACAAGCCTTAGTTCATTTTGAGTCTTATCTTTCCTCACTTCATCTTTGCAGGCTCAGACTATTTGCTGATATTCTGCTTTAGTTATGTGCACCTCTTTCCAGTTTTTATACTTGTCCTTTTTATCTTTCAATTTATCAGAGAGATCTTTATGCAGCCATGCTGGTTTCTTTTGAGAGCTGTTGCTTTGTTGGTATTGTGCTAGATTGGGATTTTATTATCTCATTTTTCAAAATTTCCCAAGCTTCTTGAGTTGTTTTCTCCTTGAGGATTCTCATTCATGGAATCGTTCTCAAGCTCTCGCTAAGTTTATTGAAATTAGCTCTCTTAAAATCCAAGACTCTAGTTTGACTGTTCTATTGCTTGTCCTTCCATAATGTTGAATTCCAATATTGCATGATCACTTCCTCCCAAGGTTCCTATGGCTTCAACACCTTCTATCATTTCATCTCTGTTAGTGTGAATTAGATTTAAAATGGCTAATCCCCTAGTTCCGTTCTCTACTTTTTGGGAGATAAAATTGTCTCCTAGGTTTGTCAGGAATCTACTTGATCTTCCCCTTGGTGCAGAATTTGTCTCCCAGTTGATGTCAGGGTAATTAAAGTCCCCCATTACTATGGTGATGTGCTTCCTACATACCTTAGTTAACTGACTAGCAAAAAGTTCATCTATTTCCTCTGTTTGGTTGGGTGGCCTATCGTATACACCTATGGCAATGTCATTTCTCCCCTTTTATATTGACCCAAATGCATTCTAGTCATCTCCAGGGGGGTATAATAGGAAGAAATCCTATAATATGATCACAACATATACATGTATATTTGGTAGCATCCCTTATAAGCATTCTGAAGGACTGAGAAGACACAGATCTTCCCCCAACCATTGTGCTAGGATGGGGTTGTGAGCTGTAAGCATATCTAGTCTGGTGCCTGAGGGTACGGGCATGATTTTAATTACATGTTATGGATTATCTTATCTCTGGAAATAGGTCAGTAAATAAAATAAATGCTTTGATTTTGCAAAAGGTTATTCGTTTAGAATAATCTGTTTAAGATTGAAACAGATACAATAGTAAGAAACCTCCATGCTTTCTTTTTGAGTAAAAGAAAGTACAAAGGTTTCTTACTATTGTGATTGTTTTCCTTATCTGGTTACTAAACTATAGAATAATTTTCCTCACCCACCACCCCGCAAGTCATAATTTAGAGATAATTATAGGCAGAATCAGTTCTGGTAATTTTGGTAGGATTCTTTTGATCCTGACAGAAGTTACTATATCTCACTGATATTTCTTTTGGCAAGAAGTTCCTAGTGGTGTCAATGGGACTGTTCTTCTAATAGAAATTTCAAAGATATCTATCACCTGCAAAGCCCAAATAAATTGAATAATTTAATTAAATAATGAGTAATAATAATAATAATAATAATGGCATTGCACTATATAGCTATAATATATATAGCTATAAAGCTACAGTAAAGCTACAGTAAAGATGACATGCTTTGAAGATTTCTTATGTTGCAGTGAGAACACCTTCTACCACCTTCTGCCCTTCTTGTTGGCTGTTCATGAAATCAACCAGAATTCAAGGCTCTTACCCAACATCACCCTGGGCTACAACATCTATCAGAACTTTTTCAGTGCAAGACTGACATATGAGGCCATGATGGACGTGGTGTCCACAGGGCAGGAGAACATCCCAAACTACAGATGTGGAAGACAAAGAAACCTGCTGGCAGTCCTTGAAGATATGGATTCTGAACTCTTTGATCATATTTCTAATGTCTTGAGTATCATAAAAATCCCACAGGTATAAAGCCAAATGAAATTAATTCCATGTTGTAAATTCTTCAGATATACAAATATATACAAGTGCTTGCCTAAAAGGCAGCACTTGTATATATATTTCCAAATAAATTGAGAGTCATAGAATAAATATTAGAAGAGCTGAAGAGTGACCAATACAAAAGAGCTGGTTTTGTGCACAGAATCATAGAATAAAAAAGTCCAACTCCCTACACGGACCAAGAATGGTCAGACCACTACAGATAAATTGTGGTCCAATATTTCCTCAAAAATATCCAGTGATGGAACTCCAGGAGACAGGATGTTCCAACTCTTAATAACTTTCACAGTGAGGAATTCCTCATTTTTATAGTCTTGAGACTGAAGTAAAAATTGGAAAAGAAAGATATGAAAGAAAAAGAAATGGGTCAATACAGTTTGAGGGCACCTCCGGAAAGCAGCTTTTAGATGCTTTCTCCAGTGTACAAGACAAAAGAAAGTATGTCATAATATTCTTTCCTATTTTGAACTGGAGCTTGGCACAATGCCAGTTGTCTTGGGGTTTTTTTTAAAGTGAGGTTATTAAACAGACTTTTGCATTCTAAATGTCTGAAAGAAATTCATCCAATTAAACAGTTCATATAGAAATATTTGAAAACAATTATATGAATGAAGACAATAAAATAATATACCAATATTAAACAATTGCTAAGGGGGAATATAACAAACAATATTTCAAGTCCAACATATGAAGCAATGAAATAAGCAGTAATAATCTATGAGAATTTAACATGTTTGTCAGTTTAAAAAAAATATTCCATAAGTGGGTGGGTGAGCCACAGATTTACAATGTGGGTAAAAACAGAGTATGTAGGGCTCATGTGAGTTGTTGTTGACAGCAAAATGCCGCATTGTATTTACTCCATCACTGAGGCAAAACTGCATGGGTAAGGGTTGACCAGAGGGATGTGCTCCATCAGGACCACCCATGAACACCACCCACAGATAATTCAGAGCTCCCCAGTTTCAAAGGGAGCATACAAGACAACAGGACAGAACATCCTGTAAAATTCATGCAGTTATTGTTTCAAATTTCTCTCAGCAGTAGGGAAAGGCCCTTAGATTTACCATGTGACTTTTATCATTAAAACTGACACAAATTACCATTACGTTCTGTTTTATCTTAGATCAACTATAGTGTCATCAACCAGATTGCTGAGCAAAATCAACATTTTCCTTTTTCATATCGGATGACCCCAAACCAAAAACCTCCCTACTCTGCAATTGTCAAGCTGCTCCTGCATTTCCAATGGACGTGGATCGGCCTCCTTTCTCTGGACAATGACAGAGGAGAAAAATTCAAAAGAATCTTGGAAGCTCTTGCTCTAAAAAATGGGATTTGCATTGTCCTCTCAGGAACCATCCCAGAAGCAAATATGAAGACAAGTGCTGGAGACACCCTCATGCAAGAAAAATGGGAAATGTTCCGTTCTCTTATCAAGAGTCAAATAAAAATTATAGCATGCCAACTGGATTCTAAGGCCTCAATGATATTAACATCAGTAATACAATGGCTTGAGAAGAGTAAGAAATTCATTGTGGGAAGAGTGTGGATTGCAACAACTTTGACAGCTTTAAGTGTAGGTATTTTTGACCTCTCGGTTGATCTCCAAAATAAATATGCTTTGTTTTCCTTCCTCATCCAGACAAAGGGAAGGACTCAGTATTATGACTTTAAAACTTATACATCTATGGTCACAATGTATGGAAAGGAAGCATTCCAATGTTCCAATTCAAGTTCTTTGTTATCTAAGAAAGTTTGGAAAAAATGCAAAGAAAAAGAGGACTGGGAATTCCCACCCCATGATGTGATTGCAAGAATCCTCTCTCAGGATCCCACCAGTATTTCCAAAGTAATTCAAACTGTGGCATGGGTCCTCAGTGCTGCCTCTTCGTCCCAACAGAGTAAGAGGAGAATGCAAGTTGGATACTATGAATCATCCCAGATTGTGCAGCCATGGCAGGTAAGTCTTCTTCTTTGAGGTTCTACTGATTTCCCCTGTCCAATTCCTCAATATTAAATTAGATGTAGAGAGGGGTGGAATATTCCAAAGAACAATTGCCCAGTTTGTCGTATTTGAGAGTGAGTTTGAGAAGGAGATGATGGAGAAAAACTTTCCAAAGTTAAACAGCCTGTGCTGGTTTGGGATGCTTTTGTGACAGAAATAGCTCTATGGTGACAATGTGATTTTCAAAATTAAATAAGTATCAGAATATTCCAGCAATCCTCAACCCTTTATTGTGATCACAAAGTGATCTAGTTTCCAAGCTAAGGAGTTAGGCTTGATTGTTTGTTCTGGATTGAAATTGGACTTTGCTACCTAAAAATTTCTAACATAGCAACAAGATATAAATCAATGTTTTTTCAAAGCATCTTCTGAGGGCCACAAAATGTTCATTGTTAGATAGGGATCAGTGTTCAGGTCTGTCAAGATCTTTTTGGATCTTGGGCTTGTCTTCTGAGGAGATGGCTATTTCTGCCAGTTTAGTATCATCTGCAATCTGATGAGTTCCTTTTCAATTCCCTCGTCTAGATCTTTTATGAAGATATTGAAGAGTGTTGGGCCTAAAATGGAACCTTGGGGTACCCCACAGCTTATTCTTTCCATATGGATGTAGTTTCCTAGAGGACTACACATTGAGTACGATTTGTCAGCCAGTTATAAACCATTTGATGGTGGTGTTGTCTATCCCACATTTTCAAGAATGTGAGATAAATATCTGAAAAAGAGCTGTAGAGAATGATGAGCGAAGCTTCCCATGAAATGCTGAATCAATCTCTTTCAGACTATAGTGGTGATCTGACGAAGTTGAATTATTGCCATAAGTGTATAGTATAGGCCACCCAACCAAACAGAGGAAATAGATGAACTTTTTGCTAGTCAGCTAACTAAGGTATGTAGGAAGCACATCACAATAGTAATGGGGGACTTTACCTTGCACATCAACTGGGGGACAAATTCTGCACCAAGAGGAAGATCAAGTAGATTCCTGACAAACCTAGGAGACAATTTTATCTCCCAAAAAGTAGAGAACGGAACTAGGGGATTAGCCATTTTAAATCTAATTCACACTAACAGAGATGAAATGATAGAAGGTGTTGAAGCCATAGGAACCTTGGGAGGAAGTGATCATGCAATATTGGAATTCAACATTATGGAAGCACAAGCAATAGAACACAGTCAAACTAGAGTCTTGGACTTTAAGAGAGCTAATTTCAATAAACTTAGAGAGGGCTTGAGAAGGATTCCATGGATGAGATTCCCCAAGGGGAAAACAACTCAAGAAGCTTGGGAAATTTTGAAAAGTGAGATAATAAAAGCCCAGTCTAGCACAATACCCACAAAGAGGAAAAATAACAGCTCTCAAAAAAACCCAGCATGGCTGCATAAAGAACTGTCTGATAAATTGAAAGACAAAAAGGATAAGTATAGAAAGTGGAAAGAGGGGCACAGAACTAAATCAGAATATCAGCAAATAGCCCGAGCCTGCAAAGATGAAGTGAGGAAAGCTAAGGCTCAAAATGAACTAAGGCTTGCAACCAAAGTCAAAAATAACAAAAAAAGAGCTTCTTTCAACATGTAAAAAACAAGAAAAAAGTTAACGAAATGATTAGTCCATTAGTGGGTGAAAGTGGCAAGAAGGTGACAAGCAACAGGGAGAAAGCAGAACTATTTAACTCGTTTTTTGCATCTGTCTTTACACAAAGGGAAAAAAACAGACCAACCTATCAAAATAGTGCCGTAAAAAACAGAATAGAAACACAAGTTAAGATAGGCAAGAAAATGGTAAGTGAGCACCTGTCCAGCCTAGACGAGTTCAAATCACCAGGACAAGATGGATTACACCCCAAAGTTCTCAAGACACTGGCAGATGTGATCTCAGAACCACTGAACTATATATTTCAAAGATCCTGGAGCACTGGGGAACTACAAGAGGACTGGAAAAGGGCTGATGTAGTTCCCATCTTCAAAAAAAGGGGAAAAAATGGATCCAGGAAATTACAGACCTATCAGCCTGATCTCAATACCTGGAAAGATTCTGGAAAAGATAATCAAACAACATATCAGCGAACATCTAGAGACAAACAAAGTCATTACTAAAAGCCAACATGGGTTTGTCAAAAACAGATCATGCCAGACAAATCTTATTGCATTCTTTGACCAAGTGACAAAATTAGTGGATCAGAGGAATGCTGTGGATATAATTTACTTGGACTTCAGTAAGGTATTTGATAAAGTAGATCACAACCTACTACTTGATAAGATAGAAAAATGTGGGTTAGCATCACCACCAGATGGATTCGTAGCTGGCTGACTGGCCGTACTCAGCATGTGGCCCTCAATGGAATCGCATCTACATGGAGGGAAGTGTGTAGTGGGGTGCCCCAGGGCTCTGTCCTGGGCCCAGTGCTCTTCAACGTCTTCATCAAAGATTTGGATGAGGGGATAGATGGGGAAATCATCAAATTTGCAGATGACACAAAGCTGGCAGGAATAGCCAACACTCCAGAAGACAGGCTTAAGATACAGGAGGATCTGGACAGACTTGAACACTGGGTGCTATCTAACAAAATGAAATTCAATGGTGAAAAAAGTAAGGTTCTACATTTAGGCAAGAAAAACCAAATGTACAGGTATGGTTTAGGGGGTACCTTGCTCAATAGTAGTAACTGTGAGAGGGATCTCGGAGTCCTAGTAGACAATCACTTAAATATGAGCCAGTAGTGTGCTGCAGCTCCCAAAAACCAAAAACCAGTGCTAGGCTGCATTAACAGAGGGATAGAATCAAGATTACGCAAAGTATGAATACCACTTTACAATGCTTGGTAAGGCCACACTTGGAATACTGCATCCAGTTTTGGTCACCACGATATAAAAAAGATGTTGAGACTCTAGAAAGATTGCAGAGAAGAGCAACAAAGATGATTAGGGGACTGGAGGCTAAAACGTATATAAGGAACAGCTGCTGGAATTGGATATGTCTAGTTTAATGAAGAGAAGGACGAGGGGGGACATGATAGCATTGTTCCAATATCTCAAAGGCTGCCACAAAGAAGAGGGAGTGAAGTTTTTTTCCAAAGCACCTGAAGGCAGGACAAGAAGCAATGGATGGAAACTAATCAAGGAGAGAAGCAACCTACAACTAAGGAAAAAGTTCCTGACAGTTAGAACAATTAACCAGTAGAACAACCTGCCTCTTGAAGCGGTGAATGCTCCAACCCTGGAAGTTTTTAAGAAGAGACTGGACAGCCGTTTGTCCAGAATGATATAGGGTTTCCTGCCTGAGCAGGGGGTTGGACTAGATGACCTCCAAGGTCCCTTCCAACTTTATTATTATTATTATTATTATTATTATTATTATTATTATTATTATTATTATTATTATTATTATTATTATTATTATTATTATTATTATTATTATTATTATTATTATTATTATTATTATTCAGAGTACTTCCAGTCCAGAATAATAGCAAGAAACATTGCCAAACATTGAATAACGGCTCAAATTATAATGTTTTTTCTCTGTTTCTGCAGCTTCATAGGTTCCTGAGAATCTTCCAACATCACAATATTTCCAGAGATGGGATTTATTTTGATGAAAATGGAGTTCCTCTTTGTGACTTTAATATCATGCACTGGACGTCATTTTGGGAAAAGTCTGATGCAGGGGTGAAAATTGGGAGTGTAGAAAGAGAAGCCTCCTCAGAAGTCAAGATTTCCATCAATCGGAGTGCCATTCAATGGCCAACATTATTTAACAAAGTAGCTGCTGCTGCTTGGTTTTTGCTCTTTAATTTACCTCCATATGTGCAAACCTTTCTGCTCAGAAATAATACTTATTGAAGTCAATTGTGATGACTTCCAAATAAGCCTCATTAATTTATTAGATATCATTTTATTTTAGAGGTTTTTCACTAATCTATCACACATTGGAACCTGCTGTACCATCAACTGTATTATGGGATGAAGCCATAATTTACAGTATATCAAATCATCTTGTTTTCAGTAAGAGAAAATCCTAAATGTCTATGGAGGACAAGTATAGAAAGTGGAAGCAACGGATGGAAACTAATCAAGGAGAGAAGCAACCTATAACTAAGGAGAAAATTCCTGACAGTTAGAACAATTAACCAGTAGAACAACCTGCCTCTTGAAGTAGTGAATGCTCCAACACTGGAAGTTTTTAAGAAGAGACTGGACAGCCATTTGTCCGAAATGGTATAGGGTTTCTTGCCTAAGCAGGGGGTTGGACTAGATGACCTCTAAGGTCCCTTCCAACATTATTATTGTTATTGTTATTGTTATTGTTATTGTTATTGTTATTGTTATTGTTGTTGTTGTTGTTGTTGTTGTTGTTGTTGTTATTCTCTGTCATCCAGCTCATTGTTGTGCCAAAGGTGCTTTTTCAAAAGTCACCTGGAGTTTGTTTTTCCTTGAAGACATTTCACTTCACATAGAAGAAACTTCTTCAGTTCTGACTGAATGGTGGAGGATGGAAGGATTTGGAACTGCTGAAGGACTATGTTGTAAACAGGATATAGATTCAGCAGTTCCAAGAAGGTTCCACACCCATTTGCACTATTCAGGTGACCCTCCAAGTAGCCTTAACAACTCTCAGAAAGACTGCTAATGACGAGATGACTGCAAGGAATATAAATCTTTCATCCTCCATCATTCAGTCAGAAGTGAAGAAGCTTCTGAGATGAAAAATGAAATGTCTTCAAGGGAAAACAAAGACCAGTTGCCTTTATCTTTGGGAGAAAATCCAGAATATGAAGAACTTAGCATAAGAGAAAGATGTCATTAAGAATGTGGTGAGGGAAATGAGGGCAGCTAAAAAAGTCATTTGTGTAAAATTATACAATGATCAATTGTAAGATAATGACTGAAGAGAAAGCTAAATTTTGGAGGTTTCCTGAGAAAGCAAAGATTAAAAAAAACAATAAGTTATAGCATTCTCATAAATGCCCTAAGGAGAAAAACCTTTTCCAATGAAACTACTTTCCTTTGGAAAGAAGAATAAGGCAATGAGTCTGTTTTGGCATCTGCAATAGAGATTGATAGAAAGAGAATCACCTTTCATTTGCCACTTGCAAGCAGAGTAATTAAAGCCCATGCTACCAGTCCCCTGGACTGCAAGGCGATCAAACCGGTCAGTCCTAGAGGAGATCAACCCTGACTGCTCTTTAGAAGGCCAGATGCTGAAGTTGAAACTCAAGTACTTTGGCCACCTAATGAGAAGGAAGGACTCAATGGAGAAGAGCCTAATGCTGGGAAAGAAGAGGACAACGGAGAATGAGGTGGCTGGATGGAGTCACTGAAGCAGTAGACGTGAGCTTAAATGGACTCCAGAAGATGGTAGATGACAGGAAGGCCTGGAGGAACGTTGTCCATCTGGTCATGATGGGTTGGACACAACTTCACAACTAACAACAACAACAACCAGTCCTTGACTGATTTTGCTCAGTGTGCTTCTGAGCTTCTGGAAACCAGTTGATTTCAGTAAACCCTTCTAATTCATATATTGCCCTGACTAATCTTTCCATTTATGTTTAGACAGTGCCTTATTCAAGATGTACAGAAAGTTGCTCCCCAGGTTATGCCAAGCTTGAGAGAGAGGGAGCACCAGTTTGCTGCTACGACTGTTCTCTGTGTATGAAAGGAACATTCTCTGTGCAAAAAGGTACAGTAGGTGGCTCCAAAAAGAAAGAAAGAATAAATCAGGATACAATCAATATTCTCTCTTGCTTTGGGGGGGAGGGGGGTATTTGATAAAGAAGCAAGAAATACATTAAATTTCTTAAAGGCATTGACAAACTTTTCAATGATTGGGCACTATCACCATATTTTGTATGATGATGTAAATATTAAAATAAATAATGAAAGGTTGTTGATTTCTATTGAGTTGTAATTTTCTTGTTTGGTTTCAGGCAAGAGGACAAGTCTTTGAGAGCTGATAATCACATTTATCTTTAGTCTTTAAAAAAAGGCTACATTTTAACATTTAACAAATGTTATGTCATATGGATACCTCTGGGCAGAAATATTATATTATTCCTTGAAAATGAAGTAATTGATTTTTGTTGTGGTTTTCATGCTCCTACAGCTGCAGAAACAGATACATGCTAACTATTTTTTTCCAGATGCATCCCAATGTGACAAGTGTCCAGATGACCATCATTCCAATAAGAAGCGAGATCAGTGTGTCCCCAAAAGTATAAGCTTCTTATCCTATGAAGAATTGTTGGGATTCATCCTAGCTTTCTTTGCCATTGCTTTGTCCATGACCACTGCCTTTATTCTGGGAACCTTCATTAAATACCGAGAAACTCCCATAGTCAAAGCCAACAACTGTGAACTCACCTACATCCTCCTGGTTTCACTCCTGTTTTCTTTCTTGACTTCTCTTCTATTCATTGGTCGCCCCATAAAAATGACTTGTTTTCTTCGACAAACCATTTTCAGTATTGTTTTCTCAGTTGCTGTATCTTCTGTGCTGGCCAAGACGGTAATGGTGGTGGTGGCCTTTCTGGCCACAAAGCCAGGCAGCAGCATGAGGAAATGGCTGGGGAAGAGTCTGGCCAACTCTATTGTCTTAGCCTGCTCTGGTATTCAAGTAGGCATCTGTATGATATGGCTGGGAATTTTCCCCCCATTCCCAGATTCTGACTTTCATTCCCAACCAGGACACATCTTGTTGCAGTGCAATGAAGGCTCAGTTGCCATGTTCTACACTGCCCTTGGCTACATGGGTTTTCTGGCTGCCATTTGCTTCTTGGTGGCATTTCTGGCTCGAAAGCTGCCAGGGAGTTTCAATGAAGCCAAACTGATCACCTTCAGCATGTTGGTGTTTTGTAGTGTATGGATCTCCTTTGTACCCACCTACTTGAGCTCCAAAGGGAAATATATGGTAGCCGTGCAGATCTTCTCCATCCTGGCCTCCAGCCTGGGTTTACTAGTCTGCATCTTTATCCCCAAATGCTACATTATTATCCTGAGACCTGCCATGAACACCAAAGAAAATCTGATGATAAAAAATCATTAAGTCTCCTGATGTTGGATTTTATTTTTGTACAGTTTACATTCAGTATAAAATCACATACTTTGAAGTCATGTTTTATGTGTTGTAGCTTATGTTTCTTCATTCCATGTGAATTTTATATTATAATAATTGAGTAGTAAAGCTGCTAAAACAACTCAAACTATTTGAAATAATCATATCCTTCAATTGCTATAATCTGAATTCATGTTAAATCATAAGTATCATTAATGACATTAATAAAATTTCTGAAACCAGGCCAGAGATGTTACCAGAGATGTTCTGAGATAGTTTTATATTAAATTAAAGACTATGGCTAATGATGATTTGTGTTTTTGTTGCTATATAGGTTAGTGTTATATTTTATTTTCTGGGATGATATTCTGACGTTAATTTCAAATATATATTTGATTGATCTCTTCTGGCTGGATAATGTAAGATAATAGATAGATAGATAGATAGATAGATAGATAGATAGATAGATAGATAGATAGATAGATAGATAGATAGAGAGAGAGAGAGAGAGAGAGAGAGAGAGAGAGAGAGAGAGAGAGAGAGAGAGAGAGAGAGAGATGATAGATAGATAGAGAGAGAGAGATTGAGAGAGAGAGAAACAGAGAGAGATTGAGAGAGAGAGAAACAGAAAGAGATAATACTCTATATATTAAGAATAGATAAAATATTAACATGAACACCATACTTTTGAATAAATTAATGAGACAAATTATTATTTTAGACTGTCTTCAGTCAAATAAAAATATATACAACTCTGAATGATTTGAAAAAAAAGTCGTGTAGACACCTGATGTTACAATGAAGGTGTGCTTATGAGAAGTATTAAAATAGATTCCTGTTTTTTATCCATGTCCATATCCATATACATTTCCATATACATATAGCATGTGTGTGTGTTTGTGTGTGTGTGTGTGTGTGTGTGTGTGTTGCCATTCTAGCAATTCAAAAGCACATAAATGCAAGTAGATAAATAGGTACCACTTCAGTGGGAAAGTAACAATGTTCTGTGCACCTTCGGTGTATTGTCCTGCCAGCCACATGACCATGAAAGCATCTTCAGACAAAGCCGGTTTTTCGTTTATGAATCAAAGATAAGCACCAGTCCTTGGGTTGATCAAGACTGACAGAGGAAATCTTTACCTATACCTATCTAAACCTTTACCTTTGAATATATAAGGGTTTTTTTTGTGTTCATGTGTCTTTTCTTTGTCTTTGTTTTTTTGTCTATTGTGGAACAAATTAGGAATGCTATGTCATGTAAGTCAGTACTACTTTTATTTGATCTTGTCTTGGTAATGCCATTACCTCTGCCTTCTAAACTAGCTGTCTTTGGATATTCAGAAAGCACTAGAAGAGCAAAGCCCTCACAAATGCAATTGCAATGTATGTCTTTTTATTTACATACTGATCAATTTCACTCATTATGCTAAGTCAGGATTCTAGACTGTCCTAATTTTGATTTCTGTCATTGTAGCTTCTTACCTATCTTAGTTACTTCTGGGTTATCTGCAAAGATGAGAAAAATTTACTCCCTCCAATTGTTTACCAAATCAAAGTGTCCAGTGCCCAGCACTTAATAAGAATATATTTGGTGGTTGTCCCATGCACACCATCTCAGAAGAGATGATCTGCACATCATGGAAAATCCTGCCATTCCTTTGCAAGAGTCACACACTTCTGGTTCCTAGATATGTGAAGTATCTATCTATGTATGTATGTATGTATGTATGTATGTATGTATGTATGTATGTATGTATGTATGTATGTTTTGGCTTACTTTGGATCTAGGATTTCTCTCATTTCCTGTGAGAGAAACGGAGGAGAACAGACGTTTTTGGCTATGAGAAGCATATACATAACAATCTAAAAGATAAGTTATGGGGACCCCCATTATTTTTTTAAAAAAGCAGGGCCTCTTTCTAAATAAAATATTTATTGGATTTTCACCCTTCACCTTTAAAAAAGAGTGGAAAACATTAAGCAATAGTAGAGGTATAATACAGCTGAAGAAATCCTACAAACCTGGCTTTCCCTGAATGTGCTTTCAGTTGATTCTTATTATTTGCTTTTAATCATCTCAAATCCCGAAACCGACATGTTTCAAAAGGAAGGGGAAAAATACTCCTAATGGGCAACTTGATATTTTAATTTTTGATAAACATCATGACAACTTTTCTTCTCATGATTTTCTTTTTTATATATATAAATGTTTTATTAATTTTCTATTTTCACATACAAGTGCTCAATAGACAATGTGATAATTAAGTCCATTAGTAATTCTGTGGTACATATAAGCTTCTTCCAACTAAGTCCACTATTACACCCGCCAATATATTCTCTCTTCTTCTGGCAATAACCATTTTTCCGCATCAAGCAAATACAATTCTTATTACTATTAGTAAACATACATTTGCATATCAACATTTGTTACACTTTTCTAATAATATCAATAATATCAGTTTAAAATATCTTTTCTACCCAAAGCATATCTTAATTGCATTTGCACTCAATTTCCACTTATTTAATCCCTTCCTTATTTTTGCTTTTTTCAATTTCAATTTCCCATCCATGTTCAAAGTATGACAATCATTTATAATTTTGAAACAAGTTGTATTTGGGCAACCAAAACCATCCCTTATTCAAAAATTTTAACATATTTTTATTTCCCTTTTCATACCAAGATATAATATTCTAATTATAAATCCTAACTATCTAGTTATAATAATACTTCTATTTCTAACATTCTATTCTTAACCATATTCAAACCTCTAATTAATAATATGGCATCCCCTCTAATAGGTCAAAGCTTCTGTTTCCTTCAATCTTACTCTAGCTTTCTTTCTTTCCCAACTAACTTTCCAAGTCAGTGCATTTCGATCATCAAATAATTCTTCCTCTATTTTTGTGTATATTATTTGGAACAAGAGAAACAATTTGGTTAAAGTATTTTTGGAAGAGCTAGCCTGTTGATATTCATTAAATTGCCTCCCTCCTTCTCCAGTTGCCTACAGTTCTGTTAACGATTTTATTTTCCATTCCATCAGCTCTCCTTCCTTGTCATCCAGTATGTTCTGAAACTTGGATTCATAAAATGTCTTTTCCATTTCCAGTATTATCATTTTGTCCTCTGAGTTTTCATTTAGCTGAGTCTGGTCATTAATTTATTTCTTTAGATCTTCAATATTTGTGTCAGCATTCTCTAGTTTTCCTTCTATTTTCTGAGTTGCTGGTTCCTTCTTTGTAGTTGTTTTCTGAGTTTGTAAATTTAGGTTAAAAAATTGTTCTTTTATTTCCTTTGTGTTATTATTAATCTGCTCACAAGCTAAAGTAATTGTTTTTTGTATTAATTTCATCATGGAGAGAATTTCTTTCTGTGTTTCATCAGTATTTTCTTGGTGATATGGCAAGTTAAGGCTACTGGGAACATATGTTAAAGATGATGTTTTACTATTTAATGCTGAGTATGGAACATCCATTTTATTTTATTTTTATTATTATTATAAGGAATCTTTATAGATTTATCCAACCAACTGTCCGTTCTTGAGTCTCCCCTAAGTAGATATAGGTAAAATTCATTTTTTTCTGTCCAGTAAGAAATATATCCTTTCTGTCCAGGGAGAAAAAAGAACCATTGAAGGTTGTTCAACAATCAATATTTATAATCCAAAGTGTTCCATATGTTTCTTCTACAAGAAAATAATTCCACAATACAGTTCTGAAAGTCAGTATTTATGTTCAAAATTCAGACAGGCCAAATTTAGAATATTTATTATCTCTGCCACCCAGATAAGCAGCCCCCAAGTCTATTCCTTTTTTCTCAGCTGAAATTCTCAGTGGTAAAAGGAGGAGTTTCCTGTGATGTCACTGCAAGATGGGCACTGGGGAATGAATTTCTCTTCCTCAAGTCCGATTTCTACCAGCTGGCAAGTCCAATAGGTCCGAAAGTCGCCCTGTAGAGGCGACTGGCCAAAGAGTGAAACTTTGCAGATCGCGGGCCAATGGTAGCTGGCCTGCTTGATCCAAAGGAGCCCTTGGGACCAGCAGGAAGAAAGGCTGACTGCACCCAGGCAGTCTGCCACAAGCAGCTGATCGTCAGAGACAACAAATTTTAAAGCAGAAGGCAAACAGCTGATCTGGGTGAGACTACTTTTCTTATCTCTCTAACAAGTGGTTACCAGTTCTGTGAAACAGCATTCCAATAGCATTCAAAAACAAAGCCCCTAGCTCCAGGGGTTTTTTCCTTACCCCTCCCTCCTGAACTATAAGTGGCAGTTTAAGCTTTGGGGAAATTAAAACTGACTTATAACAGTATAAGCTGACTGAGGCATAAAAGAAGGATAACTTGGAAAACTTTGGGTTTTATAAATCTTTTTTTTGTTGTTTATTTCTTGCTTGGAAACCATAGAGTTTTTAACTTCTTAAACTTTTTCAAAGTAGGGTGGGAATGGACATCTAATGGCAAAACTGAGAACTACATGCAATTTGCTCTGATTGGAGTAAAACCTGGCCATATGCCTGGACATTGCTTATATTTTAAACATCTTGGTGTCCTTGGAATTTGAAGTCCTGAAGATTGTGGCTGGGAAAGAAAGGCTCTTTTTTGGATTGCCCTGTTTTACAGGATGGATTACAATTATAAATAAAAAGTGTGTTTGAAGTCATCAGACTTCCCTGGATTACAAATACAGCTTGACCTGGAATCTTTACGAGCTCTTTTGAAAGAGTGAATAACAAGAAACCCCTCTGAACAGAATACTTTGGATTACAAATTTTGGTATCTTTTTTTTCTCTTTTTTTTCTTTTTTCTCTTTTTTCTTTTTGCCCTTCTGCTCTTTTTTATTACTTACTATTTTTATTGTTTACCTCTCCTATTTGTTAGGAGCTTATTGGATTATAAATTTTGACTTACTTGGTGGATTACAATGTATGATTTAAAGAAAAAGATGAGTGCTCCTAACTTATCTAAAGTTGAAAAAAAAAGGATCTTCTGCTGCCGCTTCGGCTTCTGCAACTCCAGTCTATCAGAGATCAATTGCTACAATGCTTCAACAAGAAAAGACTGATACCTTCCAAAAGAACATTCAAGCAACTCTACAAGCAATTCAAGAGGCAATCGCTACTCACATGCGGTCACATCGAAAAACCATGAGGAGTTGAAAAGTGATTTTGATAAAATGAATCAAAAAATTAACAATATGGATTCTCAATTTGAAAATTTTAAACAGATGACCAGAAACTAGAAGTTTTAAAAGATGAAAATCAGAAGTTGATCCAAATAAATGAAGAACTAGAAAACTTGATAGCGGGGATAGAGATGGAAAAAGCCTCATACTTTTTAAGATTTCAAAACATAATGGAAGATAAGGAAGAGGATCTCCTAGGCTTGATAACCGAATTATTGGCAGATGCATTAGGAACTGGGAAATAGAAAATGGAAGGAGAATTAGACCAGATCTATCGAGTCAACTCAAACTATGCTAGAAGAAATAAAGTCCCCAGGGAAGTGCATGTTAGATTTCTTAAAAGATCTACAAGAGATGAGATTTTGAGAAAAGTAAGAGATGAACTTTTGAAATACAAAGAAAAAGAAATTGTAGTCCTCAAACAAACTCCTAGGAGAATAAGAGAATCCTGAAGAGAATATCAGGAGATTAATTGAAAAAGGAGTGAACTTCAGATGGCTGATTCCAGAAGGGATTTTAATTTACTGGGATACGAAAGGATATAGACTGGACACGCCACATAAAGCAATGGAATTCTTTAAGAGACAACATTATAAGTTGTTAGAGCAACCGAAAATTGGTAAATTTTACTTTACTTTAGCATTAGCACTTCAAAAGAAAAGAGGAATAGCTCTATACATTAAAGAAACGATGAATCCCAAACAAATTTACGCAGATGAAGAGGGAATAATATTAGTGGTGGAAATAATGATGGATCAAAAACAGATACTGATGGTAGCAATATACGCACCAAATAATAAACAAGAATAATTTTACCAAAAACTATATAAAAAAATACTAGATTTAAACTATCAAAATCTTTGTATTTTGGGAAGTCAGCCCCCCAGAGAAGGAAATATTAAAAGGGCAGGAAATTTGAGATATTGGAACACTGCTATCATGTCCCCCCTTGTCCTTCTCTTCGTTAAACTAGACATACCCAATTACATACCTATCAGCCTGACCTCAATACCCGGGAAGATTCTGGAAAAGATAATCAAACAACGAATCAGTGAACATCTAGAGGAAAACAAAGTCATTACTAAAAGCCAACATGGGTTCGTCAAAAACAGATCATGCCAGACAAATCTTATTGCATTTTTTGACCAAATGACAAAATTAGTGGATCAGAGGAATGCTGTGGATATAATTTACTTGGACTTCAGTAAGGCATTTGATAAAGTAAATCACAACCTACAACTTGATAAAATAGAAAAATGTGGGTTAGACAGCATCACCACCAGATGGATCCATAGCTGGCTGACTGGCCGTACTCAGCATGTGGTCCTCAATGGAACCGCATCTACATGGAGGGAAGTGTGTAGTGGGGTGCCCCAGGGCTCTGTCCTGGGCCCAGTGCTCTTCAACATCTTCATCAACGATTTGGACGAGGGGATAGATGGGGAAATCATCACATTTGCAGATGACACCAACCTGTCAGGAATAGCCAACACTCCAGAAGACAGGCTTAAGATACCGGAGGATCTGGACAGACTTGAACACTGGGCACTATCTAACAAAATGAAATTCAATGGTGAAAAAAGCAAGGTTCTGCATTTAGGCAAGAAAAACCAAATGTACAGGTATAGTATAGGGGGTACCTTGCGCAATAGCAGTAACTGTGAGAGGGACCTTGGAGACCTAGGCCAACACAGTGCTAGGATGCATTAACAGAGGGATAGAATCAAGATCATGTGAAGTATTAATACCACTTTACAATTCCTTGGTAAAGCCACACTTGGAATACTGCATCCAGTTTTGGTCACCACGATGTAACAAAGACGTTGAGACTCTGGAAAGAGTGCAGAGAAGAGCAACAAAGATGATTAGGGGACTGGAGGCTAAAGCATATGAGGAACGGTTGCTGGAATTGGGTATGTCTAGTTTAATGAAGAGAAGGACAAGGGGAGACATGATAGCAGTGTTCCAATATCTCAGGGGCTGCCACAAAGAAGAGGGAGTCAAGCTATTTTCCAAGGTGCCTGAAGGCAGGACAAGAAGCAACGGATGGAAACTAATCAAGGAGAGAAGGAACCTAGAACTAAGGAGAAACTTCCTGACAGTTAGAACAATTAACCAGTAGAACAACCTGCCTCCAGAAGCGGTGAATGCTCCAATACTGGAAGTTTTTAAGAAGAGACTGGACAGCCATTTGTCTGAAATGGTATAGGGTTTCCTGCCTGAGCAGGGGGTTGGACTAGATGACCTCCAAAGTCCCTTCCAACATTATTATTATTATTATTATTATTATTATTATTATTATTATTATTATTATTATTATTATTATTATTATTATTATTATTATTATTATTATTATTATTATTATTATTATTATTATTATTATTATTATTATTATTATTATTTCCAGCAACCGTTCCTTATATGTTTTACCCTCCAGTCCCCTAATCATCTTTGTTGCTCTTCTCTGTACTCTTTCTAGAGTCTCAGCATCTTTTTTACATCGTGACCAAAACTGAATGCAGTATTCCAAGTGTGGCCTTACCAAGGCATTGTAAAGTGGTATTAATACTTCACGTGATCTTGATTCTATCCCTCTGTTAATGCAGCCCAGCACTGTGTTGGCTTTTTTGGTAGCTGCAGCACACTGCTGGCTCATATTTAAGTGATTGTCCACTAGGACTCCGAGATCCCTCTCACAGTTACTACTATTGAGCAAGGTACCCCCTATACTATACCTGTACATTTGGCTTTTCTTGCCTAAATGTAGAACCTTACTTTTTTCACCATTGAATTTCATTTTGTTAGATAGCGCCCAGTGTTCAAGTCTGTCCAGGTCCTCCCGTATCTTAAGCCTGTCTTCTGGAGTGTTGGCTATTCCTGCCAGCTTGGTGTCATCTGCAAATTTGATGAGTTCCCCATCTATCCCCTCGTCCAAATCATTGATGAAGATGTTGAACAGAACTGGGCCTAGGGGAGATGATTTCCGGAATTTGCTGGAGCCAGACCTAGGGAGGCGATCGTCCGCCCCTTAGGTCTGATATTCGTCTGTTGGTGGGTCCTTTTGGGCCAAATCCCACCCCGGAGAGGTGGCCACTGAAGGGTGAATCTTTGAGGAACGCGGGCCGGCGGTATCCGGCTCACAGAACTCAAAGCAGCCCCTGGAACCGACAGAAGAAAGGCTGACCGCATTTATGTGTTCAGCCATTAACAGCTGTTTTGCGGAGACGAAGAAACAGCGGAGTTTGACAGCAAGCAGCCGGTCCGGGTGAGACTTTGCTTCCTTTAATGGCAATGTAGACTTTGATCTTAAATGCCCTTTCAAAAGTCTGTCTTCAATTAAACTAGGAAGCCTGAAGGGAGGAAGGAGGGGGGGGTTCTTCCCCCTCCTCTCCTGTACAAGCGGCGGTTTAAGCTACTACAACAAAAAGAACAAATTTGATTTACTTTAAACTCTTTAGAAGTCTAAAGTCGAGGAAATATATTTGCCTTTTAAAAGAAAAGAATATTTTCATTGGGAAAGCCATTCTGGTTTTAATTTTGTGGGGTTTTTTAGTATTTTTCCTTCATTTATTCTGAATAACTCCCTATTTTGTCTTTTTTATTATTTTTTTTCCTTCCCTGGCCAAAGCCTGGGAAAGTTATTTGTTGCTAGTTTCTTTTTCCCCTTTGTTCTCGGCAGCTGCTGTTTGTTTAGAGAAAGTTTTGGCTGAATGCCCAGACACTTATCTCTTGCCACAAGTTATCTAAAGAGACTCTGGTTTTTTTTTACTTTCTCTTTCCCTTTTGGTCCATGGCTGTATAACGTGTATTTTAAGAAGAATTAAACATTAAGAATGGGACCAGTTGGATTATAAATTGGACAAATTTTACCATACCCTTTTTTTTTTTAGGTTTTTTTTTGTGTGTTGGATTTTTTTTTTTGGCTCTCCTTCTTCATTACTTTTATCAATTTGGGATTGCTTTTCTACCTTTTATTTTTATTCCGCTTTGGTTTTTTTGGGTCTTTTGGGTTTTGCCTTTGGGTAATTTTTTTATTTCTTTTTTTCTTTTTTCTTTAAGACCAGGGGGGCTTCCTGTTATCCTGTATCCTTTTTATTTTTTATTTTTTTTGTGCTTTGGAACTATTCTTTTTTATTTTTATTTTTTTTAAAAATATGTTTGGTTTCCTCTCCTAACAATAGGAGGATAAAGGATTACAATTGGCCATCGGGCCTTCTGGTGGATTACAATTACAATTGGCTATTGGGCCATCTGGTGGATTATAAAATAGCAGAATAACCCAAAGATGGCGACTTCAAATTTGGAGAAGGGGATTAAAAAGGCAACTTCTGCTCCTGCTTCATCATCGGCGAGCCCTGTCCCCCAAAAATCAATTACTACATTTTTACAACAAGAAAAGGTGGAACCCCACTCTAAAGATATTCAAGCGATATTACAAGCAATTGCAGAGATGAAAATGGATATGAAAATGGAGTCAGATAAAAATAAAAAAGAGTCAGACAAAAATTTTGAGGATTTGAAAAATGATCTTGTTAAAATGGATCAAAAAATGGATCAAAAAATGGAGACCTTCCAACAGGCAATTATAGATAACCAACAAAGGATGCAAAAAATAGAAGATAAGTCGGTGGAAGTGGATCAGAAATTAGAATACCTCCAAGGAGAGAATCAGAGATTGGCGCAAGTAAATGCAGAATTGGAAGACAGCTTTGCCGTGCGGAGATGGAACGGTCATCATATTTTTTAAGATTTCAAAATGTCATAGAAGAGAAAGATGAGAATTTGTTGGAGCTGATGAGTGAGCCATTGGCGGAGCTGCTCGGAATAGAAAAGGATCAAATGAAAAAAGAGATAGATCAGGCTTTTAGAGTTAACTCAAGCTATGCTAGAAAAAATAGAGTTCCTAGGGAAATTCATGTAAGATTTGTTAAAAGATCAGTAAGAGATGACATCCTGAGAGCAATAAGAGATCAACCGCTGAAATATAAAGAAAAAGAACTTGTAGTTCTTAAGCAAATTCCTAGAAGGATAAGAGAAGCCCGAAGAGAATATCAATTTTTAACAAAGAAATTGTTTAATAAAGGAATCAACTTCAGATGGTTGATTCCAGAAGGAGTGTTAATTTTTTGGGACACGAAAAGATATAGATTGAACATCCCACTTCAAGCGGAGGAATTTTTTAATAATCACAGAGATTTCTTGGAAAGAGGTGAAGCAGAGTCTAAGAAACAAGAGGAAATGAACGTGGCTGGAACATCTAAACAGATGGAAGAGGATGAACCTAAAAAGACACAAACAGAGGAAGATGTAAGACCAAAAGATCAGAGACAGATAACCTCACCTAGAAGATTGAGGGCTAGAAATAATTGAAGTTATGGAGGAGATTGGAGTTTTTTCAATAAACATAAATGGTCTGAACTCTCCTTCAAAAAGGAGAACAATATTTACTAGACTACAAAAACTAAAAAAGGATATAATTTGCATTCAAGAGACACATATTAAGAGACAACATCTTAGAATTTTAGAACAATCTAAATTGGGTAAACTTTATGCTTCTTTGGCAATTCAAAAGAAAAGAGGTATAGCTTTGTATATAAAAGAAAAGTTGAACCCAAAACAAATTTATGCTGATGAAGAGGGGAGACTATTAATAGTAGAAATTACATGGAATCAAAAACAAATATTGATGGTGGCAATATATGCACCCAATGAGAAGCAAGTCCAGTTTTATCAACAATTACATGACAAACTAGTGGACTCAAATTACCAAAATCTTTGCTTATTAGGAGATTTTAATGTAGTAGCTGATGCAATACAAGATTATAAAAGTTCCAAACAAGGGAAAAAAGGAGGAAACGTTCTACCGAAGACCTTTTTAAAAATGAAAGAGGAATTGTTTTTACAAGATGTTTGGAGAGAGATGAATCCGGAAAAGTTATAATATACATTTTATTCGAATTGCCATAAATCATGGTCAAGAATTGATATGATATGGATATCTCAAAATTTGAAGACTATAATACATGAGGTCGAAATAGAACCTAATATTTGGGCAGATCATAATCCACTTAAAATGACTTGGAAAGGAACCAAGAAACAATTAAGGTGATCATTAAATAAAGCTATATTGAAAGAGAAAGAATTTTTACAATTAGCAACAAAAGAAATGGATTTCTTTTTTAAAATAAATAAGAAAGAAGAAACCTCTCTTCAAAATGTATGGGATACGGCGAAAGCATATTTTAGAGGTTTGGCTATAACGTATACTGCCAAAAAGAACAAAGAAAAGAAGCAAGTACAGTTGAGGCTGAAAGAAGAAATTAAAAAATTGGAATTGGAATTACGAATTGACCCACAAAAGAAGGAACTAAAAACACAAATGGAATTGATAAAACATAAATTAAATTTATCCGAGATGGAGATGATGGCACAACAGATTAAACGATCCAAACAATTTTTTTTTGAAAATGCTAATAAACCGGGAAGATGGCTTTCATATAGATTGAAGAAAGAAAGAGAAAAGAGAATGATAAGTAAATTACAAGACTCAAAAGGCGAGATATATTGCCACAATGATGCGATGGAAAAAATTGTTAAAGATTATTATGAGACATTGTATAAGGCAGAGGTGGTCTCTGAAGAAGCAATAAAAGATTATTTAGTTAGAGCTGATCTTCCAAAGGTGCCAGAGAATATGCGATATATTTTAAATGAGAAGATAACAATGATGGAGATCACAGAGGCAATAAAAAGACAAAAGAAGGATAAAACTCCGGGGCCTGATGGGCTCCCTGCAGAAGTTTATGTAGTTTTACAAGACACAGTAAGCCCGATTTTGAAAGAATTGTACAATGAAATCTTTTTAGAGACAAAAATACCAAATTCATGGACTGAAGCTAATATTACCTTGATACCTAAAGAAGATACTGATCTTACACAAATCAAAAATTATAGACCAATATCGCTATTAAATGTGGATTACAAAATTTTCACTTCAATAATGGCAGAAAGATTGAAGAAATTCCTGACTGAATTTATTCATACAGATCAAAATGGTTTTTTGCCTAAAAGACAGATAAAGAACAATTTAAGGATTATTTTAAATGTTTTAGAATATTATGAACATCAGCCAGGGAAACAGATGGCACTTATATTTCTTGATGCACAAAAAGCCTTTGACAATTTAAATTGGCAATTTATGTTTCAACAGTTGATGGAAATGGACTTTGGTAAAAACTTTATAAATGCGATTCAAGCAATATATAACAAACAGCAAAGATATTTTTAAACGGAAAATATACAGAGGGCTTTGATATCAAAAAAGGCACAAGACAGGGATGTCCATTATCCCCCCTGTTATTTATTCTTACACTGGAAGTGTTGGCTAGAGACATTAGACAAGATACGGAAATTAAAGGATTGGAAATAAAAGAACAAAAATATAAATTACAGGCTTTCGCGGATGATTTAGTCTTTATTATAGAAGAACCATTGGAAACAGTTACTATACTTCTGCAGAAAATAGAGGAATTTGGAGATGTAGCAGGCTTGAAGATAAACAAAGAAAAGACTAAAGTATTAACAAAAAACCTAACAGACAAACAGAGATCTCAACTTGCAGAAAGATCAAATCTTCAAATGGCTAAAAAAGTTAAATACTTAGGAATCTATTTAACATCAAAATATACAACAATAAAAGAAGATAACTATGAAAAACTAATGAAACAAATAAAAGTAGATTTGGAAAAGTGGAAAAATCTTCAATTGACATTGTTAGGCAGAATAGCGACTGTGAAGATGAACATCTTACCAAAAATACTTTTTCTATTTCAAACGATCCCTGTTAAATTGGGTAATAATTTTTTTGATGGTTTAAATTCAACAATATTGAGATTTATATGGCAAGGGAAGAAAGCACGAATTAAAACTAAACTAACAAAACAAAAGATAGAGGGGGCTTTGGACTTCCGGACTGGAGACTTTATTACCAAGCGTCTATGTTACTTTGGCTCAAAGAATGGATTATGCTGAAAAATAAACGACTTCTTTATTTGGAGGGACATGACTTACAAATGGGTTGGCATGCGTTCTTATGGTATGAGAAAAACAAAGTACATAAATATTTTCAAAGACATGCCATAAGGAATGTGTTGCTCTCAGAGTGGGAGAAAAATAAACATAAAATATATATGAAAATACCAGAGTGGCTTTCAACGATGGAAGCATTTGCTTATCCAAATTTAATCAACTATGACAAACTTGTTACTTATAAAGACATTTTAGATAAGGATGGAAAACTTAAAGACAGACTAACTCTCTACCAACAAGGCATTGACTTAACATGGTGGTCCTATCTGCAAATTCAAACAAGATATGAAAAAGATGTAAAAGTAATGGACTTTTATAAAGAACAGACAGTATTTGACAAAACACTTTTGAAAACAGATGAAAATTTGATTAAGAAACTTTATAAATTTCTATTAAATTGGAAGATGGAAGAAGAACAAGTAAAAGAAACAATGATAGTGTGGGCAAAAAACTTTGGATATTCCATATACTTGGAAGACTGGGAAAAGCTTTGGGAGAGAAATATTAAACTTACTAAAGCAGCTTCATATAAAGAAAATTTATATAAAATGTTTTATAGATGGCATATGACACCAGTTAGATTAGCGAAAATGTTTAAAAATGTATCGAATATTTGTTGGAAATGTAAAGAAAAACCAGGTACTTATTATCATATTTGGTGGATGTGTCCTAAAGCTAAGAAATTTTGGTTTAAAATTCATAAATGGTTAGAAAAGATGACTAAAATACAAATAGAATATAAACCAGAATTATTTTTGCTAGGAATATTAGGATTTAACTATGGTAAAGAGAATAAATATTTAATATTACATGTATTGACAGCAGCGAGAATTGTATTTGCTCAATTTTGGAAAAATGAAAATTTACCACACGATCAGATTATAATTATGAAAATCTTAGAATGTGCAGAAATGGACAGATTGACATTGGAGATTAAGGAGAAAGAGGATTCAGCATATTTTAGGACATGGGAAAATTTTTATCAATGGTTAGCATTACGTTAGAGCTAAATTATATTTAATTAGTAAGCTTTTATTTTATGACTATTTTTAGTATTAATGACTATAATTGTCTAGTATTGTATTAATTACTGTTATTCAATACGTGTACCCGGACGAGAGTCTGCTTGTGTAAGCGTTGGATTTTTTATGTGGGGGTAACCCCACTACTGTTCCTATCCCTACCCCTATTCCCATCCCTATCCCAATTCCATTCCCTAACCCCATCCTCTACCCATATTATCCCTATCCCTCCCATACCCATATAAAATTTAATAAAATATATTAAAAAAGAAAAAAGAAAGAACTGGGCCTAGAATAGAGCCCTGGGGCACCCCACTACACACTTCCCTCCATGTAGATGCAGTTCCATTGAGGACCACACGCTGAGTACTTTATCTACTTTATCAAATGCCTTACTGTGATCTACTTTATCAAATGCCTTACTGAAGTCCAAGTAAATTATATCCACAGCATTCCTCTGATCCACTAATTTTGTCACTTGGTCAAAGAATGCAATAAGATTTGTCTGGCATGATCTGTTTTTCACAAACCCATATTGGCTTTTAGTAATGACTTTGTTTGCCTCTAGGAGTCTAGGTGTTCGCTGATTCGTTGTTTGATTATCTTTTCCAGAATCTTTCCAGGTATTGAGGTCAGGCTGAAAATGGTAATTTCCTCGATCCATTTTTTTCCTTTTTTGAAAATGGGAACTACATCAACTCTTTTCCAGTCCTCTTGTAGTTCCCCAGTGCTCCAGGATCTTTGAAAAATATAGTTCAGTGGTTCTGAGATCACATCTGCCAGTTCCTTGAGAACCTTGGGGTGTAATCCATCTGGTCCTGGTGATTTGAACTCGTCTAGGCTGGACAGGTGCTCACTTACCATTTTCTTGCCTATCTTAACTTGTGTTTCTATCTGTTTTTTATGGCACTGTTTTTGATAGGTTGGTCTGTTTTTTCCCTTTGTGTAAAGACAGATGCAAAAAATGAGTTAAATAGTTCTGCTTTCTCCCTGTTGCTTGTCACCTTCTTGCCACTTTCACCCACTAATGGACCAATCATTTCCTTTACTTTTTTCTTGTTTTTTACAAGCTTTTTTTGTTATTTTTGACTTTGGTCGCAAGCCTTAGTTCATTTTGAGCCTTAGCTTTCCTCACTTCATCTTTGCAGGCTCGGGTATTTGCTGATATTCTGACTTTGTTATGTGCCCCTCTTACCACTTTCTATACTTGTCCTTTTTATCTTTCAATTTGTCAGAGAGTTGTTTATGCAACCATGCTGGTTTCTTTTGAGAGCTCTTATTTTTCCTCTTTGTTGGTATTGTGGTCGACTGGGCTTTTATTATCTCATTTTTCAGAATTTCCCAAGCTTCTTGAGTTGTTTTCCCCTTGAGGATTCTCATCCATGGAATCCTTCCCAAGCCCTCTCTAAGTTTATTGAAATTAGCTCTCTTGAAGTCCAAGACTCTAGTTTGACTGTGTTCTATTGCTTGTGCTTCCATAATGTTGAATTCCAATATTGCATGATCACTTACTCCCAAGGTTCCTATGGCTTCAACACCTTCTATCATTTCATCTCTGTTAGTGAGAATTAGTTGTCCCATTTTGGCTTCAAATTAACATTCATCCTTGAAGCAATTGATTGTCCAGGAAATATATGTAATTAATTTACTTATACTCCATCAAATGGGTTTTGGACGATACAATGGATAAAGGTTTCAGGTGCATATTTAACAGAAGAACTCAAATCTGCCCATCGTGTAGCTTTGACCAAGGTCTCAGCTTTTCAGATTTTGTTTACCCCTTCAACTTCAGCCTTTTTTGCTACTGCACTCCTACAGCACCATCTCTCGGTCCCCTACTATATAACTTATGACAGCAAATGTCATCACATTATGAACAAGTCAGTAACAGGCCATTTTTCATATTAATGCACCAGGGAATTTCGACTAGATCTTATTTGTAATCATGAAGACTGATAGTCTTCCACATTTTGAAAGATACAAGACATTTAATAGGGGCCGCCAATAGGTTGTTCAATATATCATGATCTGGAGTTAACCATTCTGGAGTATCTGACTTTCATTGAGGAAGATGATTTCATCCACACCAGACAGAATAAGAAGGAATTATAATGGCCTGCTGACTCGTTCAAGAGCGTTGAACTGTTTTTCCACATTTTAATCTTTAGAATCCCAAGAATAAGTTTATAGACTAAAAAACAATCAAACTTCCCTGAATTGTTGCTTTCTTGAGTCTCAGATTAGGATTATTCTCCTGAGCCAAACAAAATTCTTTTCTCCAACTGCACACTTTTGTGGTAATGCTCGTTCCCAATTCCCCTTCTAATTATTAAAATCATGATTATTTATTCTCCTTTGAACAAGGTTTATGGGATTTCCACCACCCAATTAGTTACCAATCAATGTGACAACAAATGGGATATACAGCACCTGAATTATCTGATTATAACAGCCTCCTTCTATGATGAGAGCAGAGGTTGAAGTAAAATCGAGCAAATACTGTAGCAGTCTGAAATTGCAGATAACTCTTCCAAATCTGGGGCCAAACTGGAACTTCTTCACTGTAGTTATGGTCTTCTGTGAACTCTGAGATTTAACTCTGTGCTGAATAAAGAACTATAGGAAGGATCTTCAACATGTGTCAAATGTTGCTGTTGCTACATAAACAGCTCTTTCTGCTTCAGCTTCTGTCTCAAATTCCCTGTGCCTATATGCTGATGAAATGTCCACTTAAGGTGATAATAGAGGAAAAGGAATGGTTCCATTACTACAAGCCAGGAGACTACTTAATTACTGGAATAATGTCTGGAATTGCAGCTAGACTATACCAATTTTCATTCTCCAAGCCTCCAACCCACCAACTGAAAAGGTAATTCTCAGCATGTCCAGAATTCTGGTGATTGGTTTTACCTGCTCCAATGTCTTTTCTAGCAATGATTTCCTTTCCCCTATTCCTCACCTTGAGAAAGGCAAGTCATTATTGCTTCTCCCAATTTGCTTTAGAGGAAAGGCTCCTAGGGAACATGATGAATTTGTAAAACCTGAGTTTGCAAAATTCCTTTTAAGTTCTTCCACTAGTGTCAACCTCAACACTGGGCATTGTCAACACTGTCCCAGGATGACTCTTACTTGGATGGGGTTCTGCCTGCTTTCAAAATGATTACCTTGGTACTGTGGAGAGTCAGCAATTTATTCATATTTATTTTATTTATTTATTAATAATGGTTAAGCAGTAACTCCCAATAAAGTGATTGAACACCTTAGAGCAGAGGGAGTTCGCTTGTACTTTCTCCCTACCATTTCTTCCCTTTCCTTACATTTACTCTATAATTCCTACCACCCTCTCCACTCTTTCTTTTCACCCTTTAACACTTTTGCTACTTTTGTGGTTACCCTGGTCCTTTTGGTTTAAATAAAAGGCATACTTTTTAAAAACCAAATTCAAGGAGGGGAGAGACTTTATAAGTTAATGTTTAGTCACAGAGCATCACATTAATTGTAGTTAACTGTAGAATATAGGGAAATAATTCTAAAGTCAAGAATATTCTGCAGCAAATCTCTAGATCTAAAGAAGGCTTATGAAGAGATATCCATCTTCAGATAATGCTTGCTAATCTAGCACTTGAATCCAGCTGTTAGTCATCTCCAGGGGGGTATAATAGGAAGAACTCCTATAATATGATCACAACATATACATGTATACTTGGTAGCATCCCTTATAAGCATTCTGGAGGACTGGGAAGACACAGATCTTCCCCCAAGCATTGTGCTAGGATGGGGGTTGTGAGCTGTAAGCATATCTAGTTTGGTACCTGGGGGTAAGGGCATGATTTTAATTTCATTTTATGGATTGTTGTGAACTGATATATTATCTCTGGAAATAGGTAAGTAAATGAAATAAATGCTTTGATTTTGGAAAAGGTTATTCTAAACAGATTGAAACAGTTACAATAGTAACAAACCTCCATGCTTTCTTTTTGAGTAAAAGAAAGTACAAAGCTTTCTTACTATTGTGATTGTTTTCCTTACCTGGTTACTAAACTATAAGAATAATTTTCCTCATTTTCCCCCCCAAGTCATAATTTGGAGATAATTATAGGCAGAATCAGTTCTGATAATTTTGGTAGGATTCTTTTGATCCTGACATAAGAAGCTTACTATGTCTCCCTGATATTTCTTTTGGCAAGAAGCTCCTAGTGGTGTCAATGGGACTGTTCTTCCAATAGAAATTTCAAAGATATCTATCATCTGCAAAGCCCAAATAAATTGACTAATTTAATTAAATAATGAGCGTCTGATTATCCTTTTGGCATTGCACTATATAGCTATAAAGCTACAGTAAATATGACATGCTTTTATGAAAATCCAAATTGAAGATGATGACCTTTGGAAATTTCTTATGTTGCAGTGGGAACACCTTCTACCACCTTCTGCCCTTCTTGTTGGCTGTTCATGAAATCAACCAGAATTCAAGGCTCTTACCCAACATCACCCTGGGCTACAACATCTATCAGAACTTTTTCAGTGCAAGACTGACATATGAAGCCATGATCGACGTGGTGTCCACAGGGCAGGAGAACATCCCAAACTACAGATGTGGAAGACAAACGAACCTCCTGGCAGTCCTTGAAGAGATGGATTCTGAACTCTTTGATCATATTTCTAATGTCTTGAGCATCTACAAAATCCCACAGGTATAAAGCCAAATGAAATTAATTCCATGTTGTAAATTCTTCAGATATACAAATATATACAAGTGCTTGCCTAGAAGGCAGTACTTGTATATATTTTTCCAAATAAATTGAGAGTCATAGAATAAATATTAGAAGAGCTGATACAAAAGAGCTGCTTTGGACACAGAATCATAGAATAAAAAAGTCCAACTCCCTACACGGGCCAAGAATGGTCAGACCACTACAGATAAATTGCTGTCCAATATTTCCTCAAAAATATCCAGTGATGGAGCTCCAGGAGACAGGATGTTCTAACTCTTTTTTTTCATAATATTTTATTGATTTTCTAATTTTACAATTAAACATTTAAAAAGCAACGTGGTGACTGGGTAATCAATGATTCCATAACATACATAAATCTTTATCACAAATCACAAGTTATAACATCAGATATTTCCTCTCGTTATTCCTTAATATCTACTATCTCATATTGAATTAATATAATTCTTATTGTTATTAACTAGGTAAAACCATCTTTCTTACATTTATCAATAATTTTGAAGTTATACATATCTTAATTGTGTTTACATTCAATCTTATATACATCAATGTCCTGTTGTAGCTTTCCCCCCAGGCTTTAATTTCCCCTCAATATTCAACTTAACATTTGATATGTTATAGTTTCTAAGCTTTAGGTAACTTGAGTTTCCCTTATCTCAACTTCTACATTTCCCCCTTTTTATAACAAAATCTAATATTCTTATCTATTTGCCTATAATCTTATTCTATTTAAAAGAAATTTCACCATATTAAACCAAAAATCTATTAATTTTATTACACATCTTACCTATTCAGTTATAATATTACTTCTAATCAATAGTATAAAATCCCCCCTAATAAATCAAAACCCTAGATTCTTTCAGCCTTACTCTGACTTTTTTCCTTTGCCAACTAACCCTCCATGTCAGTACTTTTAATTCATCAAACACTTAAGTTGAGTTAAGAAAGAGCATTTAATTACACTTTTTTGGGAAGAACTAACCCCATTATATTTTTTGATTGCCTCCCCATTATTCCAGTTTCCCACAGTTGCCCTAATAAGTTTATTTTCCATTCAGTCTGTTCTTCTTCCAACTCTTATTAACTTTCAGTGAGGAATTCCTCATTTTTATAATCTTGAGACAGAAGTAAAAATTGGTAAAGAAAGATATGAAAGAAAAACGAATGGGTCAAGAGAGCTTAAGGGCAGCTCCAGAAAGCAGCTTTTACATACTTTCTCCAGTGTACAAGACAAAAGAAAGTATGTCATAATATTCTTTCCTATTTTAAACTGGAGCTTGGCACAATGCTAGTTGTCTTTTTTTTTTTTTTTTGAAGTGAGGTTATTAAACAGACTTCTGCATTCCAAATGTCTGAAAGAAAATCAACCAATTAAAGAGTTCATATAGAAATATTTGAAAACAATTATATGAATGTAGAGAAGGAAATAATATACCAATATTAAACAATTGCTAGGGGGGAATATAACAAACAATATTTCAAGTCCAACATATGAAGCAATGAAATAAGCAGTAATAATCTATGAGAATTTAACATGTTTGTCTGTTTAAAAAGATATTCCATGAGTGGGTGGGTGACCCACAGAGTTACAATGTGGGTAAAAACAGAGAATGTAGGGCTCAAGTGAGCCTAACATGTTGACAGCAAAAGTCCTGCATTGCATTTACTCCATAACTCAGGCAAAACTGCATGGGTAAGGGTTGACCAGAGGAATGTGCTCCATCAGGACCACCCATGAACACCACCCACAGATAATTCAGAGCTCCCTAGTTTTAAAGGGAGCATACAAGACAACAGGACAGAACATCAGGGCAGCCAGTAAAATTGATGCAGTTATTGTTTGAAACTTGTCTCAGCAGTAGGGAAAGGCCCTTAGATTTACCATGTGACTTTTATCATTAAAACTGACACAAATTACCAATACCTTCTGTTTTATCTTAGATCAACTACAGTGTCATCAACCAGATTGCTGAGCAAAATCAACATTTTCCTTTTTCATATCGGATGACCCCAAACCAAAACCCTCCCTACTCTGCGATTGTCAAGATGCTCCTGCATTTCCAATGGACGTGGATCGGCCTCCTTTCTCTGGACAATGACAGAGGAGAAAAATTCAAAAGAAGCTTGGAAGCTCTTGCTCTAAAAAATGGGATTTGCATTGTCCTCTCAGGAACCATTCCAGAAGCAAATATGAAGAAAAGTGCTGGAGACACTCTCATGCAAGAAAAATGGAAAATGTTCCTTTCTCTTATCAAGAGTCAAATAAAAATTATAGTATGCCAACTGGATTTTAAGGCCTCAGGGATACTAACATCAGTAATACAAGGGCTTGAGAAGAGTAAGAAATTCATTGTGGGAAGAGTGTGGATTGCAACAACTTTGACAGCTTTAAGTGTAGCTAGTTTTGACCTCTGGGTTGATCTCCAAAATAAATATGCTTTGTTTTCCTTCCTCATTCAGACAAAGAGAAGGACTCAGTATTATGACTTTAAATCTTATACATCTATGGTCACAGTGTATGGAAAGGAAGCATTCCAATGTTCCAATTCAAGTCCTTTGTTAGCTAAGAAAGTTTGGAAAAAATGCAAAGAAAAAGAGAACTGGGAATTCCCACCCCATGATGTGATTGCAAGAATTCTCTCTCAGGATCCCTCCAGTATTTCCAAAGTAATTCGAACTGTGGCATGGGTCCTCAGTGCTGCCTCTTCCTCCCAATGGAGTAAGAGGAGAATGCAAGTTGGATACCATGAATCATCCCAGATTGTGCAGCCATGGCAGGTAAGTCTTCTTCTTTGAGGTTCTACTGATTTCCCCCTTCCAATTCCTCAATATTACATTAGATGTAGAGAGGGGTGGAATATTCCAAAGAACAATTGCCCAGTTTGTAGTATTTGAGAGTGAGTTTGAGAAGGAGATGATGGAGAAAAATCTTCCAAAGTTAAAGAACCTGTGCTGGTTTGGGATGCTTTTGTGACAGAAATAGCTCTATGGTGACATTGTGATTTTCAAAATTAAACAAGTATCAGAATATTCCAGCAATCCTCAATCCTTTCTTGTGATCACAAAGTGATCTAGTTTCCAAGCTAAGAAGTTAGGCTTGATTGTTTGTTCTGGATTGAAATTGGACTTTGCTGGCTAAACATTTCTAACATAGCAACAAGATATAAATCAATGTCTTTTCAAAGCATCTTCTGAGGGCCACAAAAAGTTCATCCACACATCTCCTGAATTAATGCATATGCTTCCATAGCTAGTCTTTGAAAGAGATAACAACACTATGCACTTTTTATTGCATTCCTAACCCAAAATTAAGCTCTGCTAACTTCATCTTGATCAGGACTGATGGTAAAATTGTATTTTCAATGTTCTACCATTACCAGTTTCCCCATATCTCCAAATGGTCTTATCTCAGGTGAGGCTGTGATGGTGAAACAACAAAACATAGAACATAAAACATAGAAAAATAGAGCTGGAAGAGATCTCAGAGGTTTCCTAATCCAACCCCATGTTTGAGTAGGAGACCCTATACCATTTCAGAAAAATGGTTCTCCAGTCTCTTTTTGAAGCCTCCACTGATAGAGCACCCACTACTTCTGAAGGCAAGCTATTCCATTGGTTGATTGCTCTCACCTTTAGGAAATTTCTCCTTAGTTCTAGGTTACGTCTCTCCTTGGTTAATTTCCACCATTGTTTCTTGTCTTGCTATTGGTGCTTTGGAAAATAGTTTGACCCCCTCATCTTCGTAGGAGCCCCTCAAATATTGGAATAGTGCTATCATATTTCCCCTCATCCTTATTTTCCTTAGACCAGACATACCAAATTCCTGCAACTGTTGTTTCTATGTTTTAGCCTCCAGCCCCCTAATCATTTTTGCTGCTGTTCTCTGCACTCTTTTCAGAGTTTCAACCTCTTTTTTAAATTATGATGACCAAAACTGGATGCAGTATTCCAACCGTGTTCTTTCTAAGGTTTTGTAAAGCAATACAAGAACTTCATATGATCTTGATTCTATCCCTCAATTAATGCAGCTTAGAATTTCATTGGCCTATTTGGCTGCAGCCACAAACTGTTGCCTCATATTTGAGTGATTGTCCACTAGGACTTCACAGTTACTGACATTAAGCCAAGTTTCACCTAGTCTATATCTATACAGTTAGTTTTTTCTTGCCTAAGTGCAAAACCTTACTTTTATCTATGTTGAATTTCATTTTGTTAGATTTGGATCTTTTTGGATCTTGGGCCTGTCTTCTGGAGAGATGGCTATTTCTGCCAGTTTAGTATCATCTGCAAATCTGATGAGTTCCCTTTAAATTCCCTCATCTAGATCTTTTATAAAGATATTGAAGAGTGCTGGGCCTAAAATGGAACCTTGGGATACTCCACAGCTTATTCCCTCCATATGGATGTAGTTCCCTAGAGGACTACACATTGAGTACGATTTGTCATCTGTTGGTGGTGTTGTCTATTTCACATTTTCAAGAATATGAGATAAATGTCTGAAAAAGAGCTGTCGAGCCCTGGAGAATGGCAAGAGAAACTTCCCATGAAATGCTGAATCAATCTCTTTCAGACTGTAGTGGTGATCTGACAAGGTTAAATTATTCAGAGTACTTCCAATCCAGAATAATAGCAAGAAAAACATTGACTAAAGGCTCAAATTATAATGTTTTTTTCTCTGTTATTATTATTATTGTTATTGTTATTGTTGTTGTTGTTATTATTATTATTATTATTGTTGTTGTTGTTGTTGTTGCTGTTGTTGTTGTTATTATTATTATTATTATTATTATTATTATTATTATTATTATTATTATTATTATTATTATTATTATTATTATTATTATTATTATTATTATTATTATTATTATTATTATTATTATTATTATTATTCAGAGTACTTCCAGTCCAGAATAATAGCAAGAAACATTGCCAAACATTGAATAACGGCTCAAATTGTAATGTTTTTTCTCTGTTTCTGCAGCTCCATAGGCTCCTGACAAACTTCCAACATCACAATATTTCCAGAGATGGGATTTATTTTGATGAAAATGGAGTTCCTCTTGGTGACTTTGATATCATGCACTGGACATCATTTTTGGAAAAGTCTGACGCAGGGGTGAAAATAGGGCGTGTAGAAAGAGAAGCCTCCTCGGAAGTCAAAATTTCCATCAATCAGAGTGCCATTCAATGGCCAACATTATTTAACAAAGTAGCTGATGCTGCTTAGTTTTTGCTCTTCTATTTACCTCCATATGTGCAAATTTTTCTGCTCAGAAATAATACTTATTGAAGTCAATTGTGATGACTTCCAAATAAGTCTCATTAATTTATTAGATATCATTTTATTTTAGAGGTTTTTCAGTAATCTATCACACATTGGAACCTGCTGTACCATCAATTGTATTATGGGATTTGCAATCTACATTATTAAACTGGAATATGAAGCCATAATTTACCGTATATCAAATCATCTTGTTTTCAGTAAGAGAAAATCCAAAATGTCTATGGAGATTCTCGGTCATTCAGGTCATTGTTGTGCCAAAGGTGCTTTTTCAAAAGGCACCTGGAGTTTGTTTTTCCTTGAAGACATTTCACTTCTCATACAAGAAACATCTTCAGTTCTGACTGAATGGTGGAGGATGGAAGAATTTGGAACTGCTGAAGGACTATGTTGTAAACAGGATATAGATTCAGCAGTTCCAAGAAGGTTCCACACCCATTTGCTCTATTCAGGTGACCCTCCAAGTAGCCTTAACAACTCTCAGAAAGACTGCTAATGACGAGATGACTGCAAGGAATATAAATCTTTCATCCTCCATCATTCAGTCAGAACTGAAGAAGCTTCTGAGGTGAAAAGCGAAATGTCTTCAAGGGAAAACAAAGACCAGTTGCCTTTTGAAAAAGCACCTTTCGGAGAAAATTCAGAATATGAAGAACTTAGCCCACTGAATTGCATAAGAGAATGATGTGGTGAGGGAAATGAGGGCAGCTAAAAAAGTCATTTACGTAAGATTATACAATGATCAATTGTAAGAGAGAAAAATAATGACTAAAGCGAAAGCTAAATTTTGGAGGTTTCCTGAGAAAGCCAAGATGAAAAAAAACCAATAAGTTATAGCATTCTCATTAATGCCCTAAGGAGAAATACCTTTTGCAATGGAACTACTTTCTTAGGAAATAAGAATAAGACAATGAGTCTGTTTTGGGATCTGCAATAGAGATTGATAGATAAAGAGAATCACCTTTCATTTGCCACTTGCAAGCACAGTAATTAAAGCCCATGCCGCCAGTCCTTGACTGATTTTGCTCAGTGTGCTTCTGAGCTTCTGGAAACCAGTTGATTTCAGTAAATCCTTCTAATTCATATATTGCCCTGAGTAATCTTTCTGTTTCTGTTTAGACGGTGCCTTATTCAAGATGTACAGAAAGTTGCTCCCCAGGTTATGCCAAGCTTGTGAAAGAGGGAGCCCCAGTTTGCTGCTATGACTGTTCTCTGTGTATGAAAGGAACATTCTCTGTGCAAGAAGGTACAGTAGGTGGCTCCAAAAACAAAAAGAAAGAAAGAAAATAATCAGGATACAATCAATATTCTCTCTTGTTTTTTTTTGTGGTATTTGATAAAGAAGCAAGAAAAACATTAAATTTCTTGAAGGCATCCCCAAACTTTTCAAAGATTGGGCACTATCACCACATTTTGCATGATGATGTGAACATTAAAATAAATAATGAAAGGTTCTTGATTTTTATTGAGTTGTAATTTTCTTGTTTGATTTCAGGCAAAAGGACAAGTCTTTAAGAGCTGATAATCACATTTATCTTTAGCCTTTAAAAAAATAATGTTGACTATTTTAACAAATGTTGTGTCATATGGATATCTCTGGGCAGAAATATTGTATTATTCCTTGAAAATGAAGTAATTGATTTTTGTTGTGGTTTTCATGTTCCTACAGCTGCAGAAACAGATACATGCTAACAATTTTTTTCAGATGCATCCCACTGTGACAAGTGTCCAAATGACCATCATTCCAATAAGAAGCGAGATCAGTGTGTCCCCAAAATTATAAGCTTCTTATCCTATGGAGAATTATTGGGATTCATCCTGGCTTTCTTTGCCATTGCTTTGTCCCTGACCACTGCCTTTATTTTGGGAACCTTCATTAAATACCGAGAAACTCCCATAGTCAAAGCCAACAACTGTGAACTCACCTATATCCTCCTGGTTTCACTCCTGTTTTCTTTCTTGACTTCTCTTCTATTCATTGGTCGCCCCATAAAAATGACTTGTTTTCTTCGACAAACCATTTTCAGTATTGTTTTCTCAGTTGCTGTATCTTCTGTGCTGGCCAAGACGGTAATGGTGGTGGTGGCCTTTCTGGCCACAAAGCCAGGCAGCAGCATGAGGAAATGGCTGGGGAAGAGTCTGGCCAACTCTATTGTCTTAGCCTGCTCTGGTATTCAAGTAGGCATCTGTATGATATGGCTGGGAATTTTCCCCCCATTCCCAGATTCTGACTTTCATTCCCAACCAGGACACATCTTGTTGCAGTGCAATGAAGGCTCAGTTGCCATGTTCTACACTGCCCTTGGCTACATGGGTTTTCTGGCTGCCATTTGCTTCTTAGTAGCATTTCTGGCTCGAAAGCTGCCAGGGAGCTTCAATGAAGCCAAACTGATCACCTTCAGCATGTTGGTTTTTTGTAGTGTATGGATCTCCTTTGTACCCACCTACTTGAGCTCCAAAGGGAAATACATGGTAGCCGTGCAGATCTTCTCCATCCTGGCCTCCAGCCTGGGTTTACTAGTCTGCATCTTTATCCCCAAATGCTACATTATTATCCTGAGACCTGCCATGAACACCAAAGAAAATCTGATGATAAAAAATCATTAAGTCTTCTGATGTTGGTTTTTATTTCTGTACATTTTACATTCAGTATAAAATCACATACTTTGAAATAATGTTTTATGTGTTGCAGTTTATCTTTTTTCATTCCATGTGAATTTTGCATTATAATAATTGAGTAGTAAAGTTGCTAAAACAACTCAAACTATTTGAAATAATCATATCCTTCAATTGCCGCAGTCTGAATTCATGTTAAATCATAAGTATGATCAATGACATTAATAAAATTTCTGAAACCAGGCCAGAGATGTTACCAGAGATCTGACATAGTTTTATATTAAATTAAAGACTATGGCTAATGATGTGTGTTTTTGTTGCTATATATGTTGGTGTTATATTTTATTTTTTGGGATGATATTCTGACTTTAAAAAATAGTTAATTTCAAATATATATTTGATTGATCTCTTCTGCCTGGATAATGTAAGATAATAGGTAGGTAGGTAGGTAGGTAGGTAGGTAGGTAGGTAGGTAGCTAGCTAGCTAGCTAGCTAGCTAGCTAGCTAGATAGATAGATAGATAGATAGATGATAGATAGATAGATAGATAGATAGATAGATAGATAGATAGATAGATAGATAGATAGATAGATAGATAGATAGATAGATAGATAGATAGATAGATAGATAGATAGATGAGAGAGATTAAGAGAGAGAGATTAAGAGAGACAGATAACATTCTATGTATTAAGAATAGATAAAATATCAACATGAACACTGGGGCAACTTTAATTTTTTTCTCCAAACTTTTGAATAAATTAATGAGACAAATTGTTATTTTAGACTGTCTTCAATCAAAATAAAAATATGTACAACTATGAATGATTTGAAAAAAAAAGTCATGTAGACACCTGATGTGACAATGAAGGTGTGCTTATGAGAAGTATTAAAATGGTTTGTGTGTGTGCGTGTGTGTGTGCTGCCATCCTACCAATTCAAAAGTAAGTACCACTTTAGTGGGAAAGTAACAATGCCCTGTGCACCTTCAGTGTATAGTCATGCTGGCCATATGACCGTGAAAGCATCTTCAGACAAAGCCAGTTTTTCATTTGTGAATCAAAGATCAGCACCAGTCCTTGGGTTGGTCAAGACTGACAGAGGAAATCTTTGCCTATACCTACCTAAACCTTTACCTTTAAATATATAAGGTTTTGTGTATGTGTGCATGTGTCTTTTCTTTGTCTTTGTTTTTTTGTCTAATGTAGAACAGATTAGGAATGCTATGTCATGTAAGTCAGTACTACTTTTATTTGATCTTGTCTTGGTAATGCCATTTCCTCTGCCTTCTACACTATGTGTCTTTGGATATTCAGAAAGCACTAGAAAAGCAAAGCCCTCACAAATGCAATTGCAATGTATGTCTTTTTATTCACATACTGATCAATTTCACTCATTATGCTAAGTCAGGATTCGAGACTGTTCTAATTTTGATTTCTGTCATTGTAGCTTCTTACCTATCCTAGTTACTTCTGGGTTATCTGCAAAGATGAGAAAAATTTACTCCCTCCAATTCTTTACCAAATCAAAGTGTCCAGTGCCCAGCACTCAATAAGAATGAACTTGGTGGTTATCCCATGCACACCATCTCAGAAGAGATGGTCTGCACATCATGGAAAATCCTGCCATTCCTTTGCAAGAGTCACACACTTCTGGTTCCCAAATATGTGAAGTGTGTATGTGTGTATGTATGTATCTATGTATGTATGTGTGTTTTGGCTTAGTTTGGATCTAGGATTTCTCTCATTTCCTGTGAAAGAATCGGAGGAAAACAGATGTTTTTGGCTATGAGAATCATATACATAACGATCATAAAGATAAGTTATCGGGACCCCCATTATTTGTTTTAAAAAGCAGGGCCTCTTTCTAAGTAAAATATACCATTAAGCAATAGTAGAGGTATAATACAGATGAAGAAATCCTACAAACTTGGCTTTCCCTGAATGTGCTTTCAGTTGATTCTTATCATTTGCTTTTAATCATCTCAAATCCCAAAACAAACATGTTTCAAAAGGAAAGGGAAAAAATACTCCTAATGGGCAACTTGATATTTTAATTTTTGATAAACATCATGACAGCTTTTCTTCTCATGATTTTCTTTTATATCCTGTTTTTATCAGCAGCCGCACGAAAATGTACTGCCGGCAAAGCCTTCCTCCCATACATAAAAGGCACCACAGACAAAATCAGTAAGATCCTCCACAAACACAACATCAAGACAGCATTCTGCACAAACCGAAAAATATCCACCATCCTAAGAAACCCCAAAGACAAAATTGAGTTAGAAAATCAAGGAGTATATGAAATCCCATGCACCGCCTGCCCCACCACATACATCAGACAAACCCAAGAAGATATGCACGCATTGAAGACACAAGAACTCAGTCAAAAGAGGAACCAACTTCCTCCCTGTCCAACACCTCAAAGCACAGGACATAAAATTGACTTTAAAAATACCAGAACTATTGCCAAAACTGAACACTTTAACAACAGAATAATCAGAGAAGCCATCGAGATAGAAAAACCCCACACAGCATGAATAAACGAGATGATACCTCCCGCCTACCAGCCATTTGGAAACCCAGCCTTATTGACAGACGAATCCCTAGCACAAGGAGCAACACTGGACCCACACTCACGAAGACCACACATGATGTCACCACCACACATCCATGCAAAAAGCAGACTCAAACCCGCACCGATGATGAGGCACGACCGCGGACCAGAAACCAGACCACAGCTGCATCATTGGCCATTTTAAACCCCTCCATTTCATACGTGAAGCAAACTGACACCCACCTTGAAGATGTGGCACGACCACGAACGCGAAGCCAAACTACAGCAATGCAGCTCTCCATCTCAAATCCCCCTGCAACTCAGACTAATCTGAGCACAACAGGGCCCCCACCCAAGCAGAGCACACACCCCGCCAATCAGAGCACAGCCAACCCCCCATCCAATCAGAGCACAGCCAAGCCCCTAACCAATCAGAACACACTCCACCCAACAAACACAGCCAAGCTCCCTCCAATCAGTTCATACCTCCACTGGCATTTAAAGGAGAACAGCTGCGATCACAATTGCTCCTAGAAGCACGAAGCCGAAGCACCGGCCTGAAGTGACGAATGGGACTTCCGTCGAAACGTTGCCAAGACACTTTCAATTTTATGCGGGAGAAAACCCGAATTACCAAAGACCTACATACAAACACCCGTGAAAACCTCAGAAAACACACACACACACACACACATATATATATATATATGTGTGTGTGTGTGTGTGTGTGTGTGTGTTTTATAATACCAAAAATGGGAATCCTGGGAATACACATGTTGATAAAATTCTTACAAGAAAAAGGCGAACACCAGGATAAAAATAAACAAGGCTGTTTAATATAAACAGGCCTGTAGATAAAAGAGCACTTAGCTTTCGTCCGCCAAACTACGGACGTCCTCAGAGTTGGAGTGGGAGGCATTCTGGGAGCTGGCCTATATAGCCTCCTGCCTCTGTGCCCGGCTTCTCGAGCGCGTCATCGGCCCATTGGTTGTAATAGTCCACAATGTGCTGAGTTGGTCTACACCTGGCAATCTGTCAGTGGCCTTGCTGGTTGCCTTCAGATCCTCCTTCGCTTTCCTTGAGCACGTACATGCACTCGGGGGGTGGCTGTCCAGCTGCCTTTGCTCCTTATCTCCTTCCCCTCCCGTTTTGGAGCGATCTCTCAACCTACAATTAAGACGCCCTGTGAGGCTGTTACCCTCCCCCAAGGCCGCTGTTGTCTCACCCGTAGCTCCCTCGCCCCAACCTTGTGAAGGATGGCCATTCGGGCATTCCTGCTCTCTGTTTCCCCCCCTTTTTTTTACTCTTTCCAAGCCGCTTCTGCACGTTCGTTTCAGACGCCCGATCATAACCCCTTGTTAGTCCATCATCTCCTCCCATGGCAGTCATCGCCGCTTCACCTATAGCCCTATCTCCCCACTCCTGCAGGGAGCTGTCCAATTGTTGTGACTCCTGATCCCCCTCCCCTTCTTTTGCCGGTTTGCTATCGTCTCTGGGGATCACCACCTCCACGTTTGTAATTCCATCCCCCTGCTTTTGCAAAGGGCGGGCTGGCCGTCTGCTCCGTGGGTCACTGCGTTGTCTCTCCCACCTTCTGAGGGTCTGGTAAGCCAGTAGGAGGACTATATGTCGGTTAATAGAGTTCTCATCAGACAGTCAGGCTTCTTTAAGAAGGTGGCCACCCTTGGTAGTCCCACGAGATATTGCCTGCGCATTGTCCAGATCGAATGTATGATCAAGGCTGGCCATATGGCCAAAAGATACGTCTACGTATCTGAGCCAGAGTTTGGGTTTGTGATCAGATTTTTCTATTTTTCTTGGGTTTCAAAGTGTTCCATGTAGAGGTTTGCAATGACAGGTGAGAGGGGTGATCCCATGGGTGCTCCTTCTATTTGTTTGTATTTTTGTCCATTGTAGATGAAGTATGTGTTGGATAGGCACTCTCACTAACGTACTAACATCCAACGGATTCCAAAGAAATAAGATTACCAACCTAATCCAAAAAGAAACCCCCACTAAAATCCAAGACAGAGAACAAGAAAGCGGCAAAGCCCTCCTCCCATACATAAAAGGCACCACAGACAGAATCAGCAAGATCCTCCACAAACACAACATCAAGACAGCATTCTGCACAAACCGAAAAATATCCACCATCCTAAGAAACCCCAAAGACAAAATTGAGTTAGAAAATCAAGGAGTATATGAAATCCCATGCACCGCCTGACCCACCACATACATCGGACAAACCAACAGAAGAATAAGTGCACGCATTGAAGAACACAAGAACTCAGTCAGAAAAGAGGAACCAACTTCTTCCCTGGTCCAACACCTTAAAGCCACAGGACATAAAATTGACTTTAAAAATACCAGAACTATCGCCAAAACTGAACACTTTAACAACAGAATAATCAGAGAAGCCATCGAGATAGAAAAACGCCCACACAGCATGAATAAACGAGATGATACCTCCAGCCTACCAGCCATTTGGAAACCCACCCTTATTGACAAACGAGTCCCTAACACAAAGAATGACACTAGACCCACACTCACGAAAACCACCCAGGATGTCACCACCACACATCCACGCAAAAAGCAAACCCAAACCCACACCGATGATGAGGCACGACCACAAACCAGAAACCAGACCACAGCTGCATCATTAGCCATTTCAAACCCCTCCAATCCATACGTGAAGCAAACTGACACCCACCTTGAAGATGTGGCACGACCACGAACGCGAAGCCAAACAACAGCAATGCAGCTCTCCATCTCAAATCCCCCTGCAACTCAGACTAATCTGAGCACAACAGGGCCCCCACCCAAGCAGAGCACACACCCCGCCAATCAGAGCACAGCCAACCCCCCATCCAATCAGAGCACAGCCAAGCCCCTAACCAATCAGAACACACCTCCACCCAATCAGAACACAGCCAAGCTCCCATCCAATCAGTTCATACCTCCACTGGCAGTTAAAAGGAAGAAACAGCTGCGATCACACATTGCTCCTAGAAGCACGAAGCCGAAGACACCGGCCTGAAGATGACGAATGGGACTTCGTCGAAACGTTGCCAAGACACTTTCAATTTTATGCGGGAGAAAACCCGAATTACCAAAGACCTACATACAAACACCCGTGAAAACCTCAGAAAACACACACACACACACACACATATATATATATATATATGTGTGTGTGTGTGTGTGTGTGTGTGTGTTTTATAATACCAAAAATGGGAATCCTGGGAATACACATGTTGATAAAATTCTTACAAGAAAAAGGCGAACACCAGGATAAAAATAAACAAGGCTGTTTAATATAAACAGGCCTGTAGATAAAAGAGCACTTAGCTTTCGTCCGCCAAACTACGGACGTCCTCAGAGTTGGAGTGGGAGGCATTCTGGGAGCTGGCCTATATAGCCTCCTGCCTCTGCGCCCGGCTTCTCGAGCGCGTCATCGGCCCATTGGTTGTAATAGTCCACAATGTGCTGAGTTGGTCTACACCTGGCAATCTGTCAGTGGCCTTGCTGGTTGCCTTCAGATCCTCCTTCGCTTTCCTTGAGCACGTACATGCACTCGGGGGGTGGCTGTCCAGCTGCCTTTGCTCCTTATCTCCTTCCCCTCCCGTTTTGGAGCGATCTCTCAACCTACAATTAAGACGCCCTGTGAGGCTGTCACCCTCCCCCAAGGCCGCTGTTGTCTCACCCGTAGCTCCCTCGCCCCAACCTTGTGAAGGATGGCCATTCGGGCATTCCTGCTCTCTGTTTCCCCCCCTTTTTTTTACTCTTTCCAAGCCGCTTCTGCACGTTCGTTTCAGACGCCCGATCATAACCCCTTGTTAGTCCATCATCTCCTCCCATGGCAGTCATCGCCGCTTCACCTATAGCCCTATCTCCCCACTCCTGCAGGGAGCTGTCCAATTGTTGTGACTCCTGATCCCCCTCCCCTTCTTTTGCCGGTTTGCTATCCTCTCTGGGGATCACCACCTCCACGTTTGTAATTCCATCCCCCTGCTTTTGCAAAGGGCGGGCTGGCCGTCTGCTCCGTGGGTCACTGCGTTGTCTCTCCCACCTTCTGAGGGTCTGGTAAGCCAGTAGGAGGTCTATATGTCGGTTAATAGAGTTCTCATCAGACAGTCAGGCTTCTTTAAGAAGGCGGCCACCCTTGGTAGTCCCACGAGATATGGCCTGCGCATTGTCCAGATCGAATGTATGATCAAGGCTGGCCATATGGCCAAAAGATACGTCTACGTATCTGAGCCAGAGTTTGGGTTTGTGATCAGATTTTTCTATTTTTCTTGGGTTTCAAAGTGTTCCATGTAGAGGTTTGCAATGACAGGTGAGAGGGGTGATCCCATGGGTGCTCCTTCTATTTGTTTGTATTTTTGTCCATTGTAGATGAAGTATGTGTTGGATAGGCACTCTCACTAACGTACTAACATCCAACGGATTCCAAAGAAATAAGATTACCAACCTAATCCAAAAAGAAACCCCCACTAAAATCCAAGACAGAGAACAAGAAAACGGCAAAGCCCTCCTCCCATACATAAAAGGCACCACAGACAGAATCAGCAAGATCCTCCACAAACACAACATCAAGACAGCATTCTGCACAAACCGAAAAATATCCACCATCCTAAGAAACCCCAAAGACAAAATTGAGTTAGAAAATCAAGGAGTATATGAAATCCCATGCACCACCTGCCCCACCACATACATCGGACAAACCAACAGAAGAATAAGTGCACGCATTGAAGAACACAAGAACTCAGTCAGAAAAGAGGAACCAACTTCTTCCCTGGTCCAACACCTTAAAGCCACAGGACATAAAATTGACTTTAAAAATACCAGAACTATCGCCAAAACTGAACACTTTAACAACAGAATAATCAGAGAAGCCATCGAGATAGAAAAACGCCCACACAGCATGAATAAACGAGATGATACCTCCCGCCTACCAGCCATTTGGAAACCCACCCTTATTGACAAATGAGTCCCTAACACAAAGAATGACATTAGACCCACACTCACGAAAACCACACAGGATGTTACCACCACACATCCACGCAAAACCCAAACCCACACCGATGATGAGGCACGACCACAAACCAGAAACCAGACCACAGCTGCATCATTAGCCATTTCAAACCCCTCCAATCCATACATGAAGCAAACTGACACCCACCTTGATGATATGGCACGACCACGAACGCGAAGCCAAACAACAGCAATGCAGCTCTCCATCTCAAATCCCGCTGCAACTCAGACTAATCCGAGCACAACAAAGCCCCCACCCAAACAGAACACACCCCCATCCAATCAGAGCACAGCCAACCCCCCATCCAATCAGAGCACAGCCAAGCCCCTAACCAATCAGAACACACCTCCACCCAATCAGAACACAGCCAAGCTCCCACCCAATCAGTTCATACCCCCACTGGCAGTTAAAAGGAAGAAACAGCTGCGATCACACATTGCTCCTAGAAGCACGAGGCCGAAGAGACACCAGCCTGAAGATGACGAATGAGACTTTGTCGAAACGTCGCCAAGACACTTTCAATTTTATGCGGGAGAAAACCCGAATTACCAAAGACCTACATACAAACACCCGTGAAAACCTCAGAAAACGGAGAGTGCTTCCGGTGTGTGCTGACTGTAGACCCGGGGAAAATTGCTCCGCTCCCCGGGTCCGAAATTTCTTCGCTGGCGGGCCCATTTGGGCTAAATGCCACCCTGGAGGGGTGGCCACCGAAGGGCGAACCTTTGAGGAACAGGAGCCGGCGGTAGCCGGCTTACTGAACCCAAAGCAGCCCCTGGAACCAGCAAAAGAAAGGCGGATCGCATTTATGCGAGCCGCCATTCCCAGCTGATCGTCGGAGACAGAAAACAGCTGATTTGGAAGGCAAGCAGCTCGGACGGGTGAGAATACGCTTCTTTTCTCTTTATGAAGTGGATTTAATGGAAGACTGTCTTTAAAACGAAGCTGGAAGGCTGAAGGGGGGAAGGAGGTGGATTTACTCCCCCCCCCCTCCCGGATAAACGGCGGTTTAAGCGTAAGAACCAATTTGGATTACTTTAAAAACTTTAAACTTTTCTAACTGGAGAAAATATCTTATTTTGGAAGGAGAGGAGGACTTAATTGGGAAAGCTACTCTGTTTTTTTTTTCTTGTTGCTACTTTTACTAACTTTAAAGAACTTTAAAGAACTTTGAAACTAAGTTCCCACTTCGGACATCTTTTTTTTCTTTTTTTTTTTTACCACCTAGAGGCTACATTGTAATTTTCCTCTCTTTGTTCTCTGATAGCTTTGTTTATTCAGCTGCAAGACTTGGCTGTAAGCCCAGACATTCTTATCTCTCTCAGAAGCTATTGAGAGGGAAGTTCCCAGCTCCTTCTGTGAATGTTTGGTCTTTTTAATTAGCTATATATTTTCTACAGTAAAAAAATAGGGTTTTGTTTTTTCTTGTGGGTGACTGTGAAATAATTTTTTTTTAATTTACAATTAGATTATTTTTCGTTATAATATTTTTGTTTTTACATTACAATTCTTTCTTTTTTCTTCTTTTTGATTTTTTTTTTTTTGGGTATAAATACATCTCTTTTTTGGCCCTTCTGTTTGCTCTTTTTACTTTTACTTTTTTATTCTCCCTCCTTTCGGGATGGTTCCAGAAATTTTTTGTTGTTCCCCTTTTTTTTTCCTCTTTTCTTAATTAATTTTTGTTGGAATTATTAGCACTTTTTTCTTTTTTTCTTTTTTTTTCCCGTTAAAAGTACATGTGCCTTGTCTCCTGATAATAGGAGGGCATTGGATTACAATTGGCCATTGGGCCCTCTGGTGGATTATAAGTAAACACAACAACTAGAAGATGAGCATCTCAAATTTGGCTAAAGGGGTGAAGAAGGGCTCTTCAGCCCCCGCTTCAACCTCAGTGAGCCCAGCTCCTCAAAAATCAATTACTACATTTTTACAACAGGAAACTCAACAAAAAGATACGCAAGCGATACTCCAAGCAATCGCAGACTCTAAAATGGAAATGAAAAAAGATTTGGATAAAAATTATGAAGACTTGAAAAGTGATCTTTTTAAAATGGATCAAAAAATGGAAACTTTCCAACAGGCGATGATAGATACTCAACAAAGAATACAAAAAATAGAAGATAAGTCGGAGATGGTGGATCAGAAATTAGAAGCATTACAAGATGAAAACCAGAGATTGGCGCATGTCAACGCGGAATTGGAAGATAGTCTCGCTGTCATCGAGATGGAGCGTGCGTCATACTTTTTGAGATTCCAAAACATTACGGAAGAGAAAGATGAGAACCTGTTAGAGTTGATGTGTGAGCTATTGGCGGATCGACTTGGACTGGAAATGGATCAAATGAAAAAAGAACTGGACCAGGTCTTTAGAGTCAACTCAAGCTATGCAAGAAGAAATAGAGTTCCCAGAGAGGTCCATGTAAGATTTCTTAAAAGAACAATACGAGATGAGATTTTGAGAGCCATAAGAGACCAACCACTGAAATATAAAGATAAAGAACTTCTAGTTCTTAAACAGATCCCAAAGAGAATAAGAGAAGCACGAAGAGAATATCAATTTTTGACAAGGAAACTACTGAATAAAGGAATAAATTTTAGATGGTTGGTCCCAGAAGGATTATTAATTTTTTGGGACTCGAGAAGATATAGATTGGATACCCCATTTAAAGCAGAGGAATTTTTTAACAATCATAGAACATTTTTGGAAGAAGGCGATATCAGATCTAAGAAACCAGAGGAAGAAGCAGGAGCATCGAAACAAACAGAAGAGGAAGAACCTAAAAAGACTCAATCAGAAGAAGACGTAAGACCCAAAGATCAGAGACAGATAACTTCTCCTAGAAGACTGAGATCTAAGTACAATTAAAACTATGGATGAAATTGGAATTTTTTCAACAAATATAAATGGTCTTAACTCCCCATCAAAAAGGAGTAAAATATTTTACAGATTACAAAAATTAAAAATGGACATAATTTGTCTCCAAGAGACACACATAAAAAGACAACACTTTAGACTTCTGGAACAACCAAAAATAGGCAAACTTTATTTCTCATCGGCACTGCAAAAGAAAAGAGGGGTAGCTTTCTATATAAAAGAGAAGATGAGCCCAAAACAAATTTATGTTGATGATGAAGGAAGACTATTAATGGTGGAAATTACATGGAACCAAAAACAAATTTTGATGATTGCGATATATGCCCCCAATGAGAAACAAGATCAATTTTTTCAGCAACTATATGATAAGTTAATGGAATTAAATTATCAAAATCTTTGTATTCTTGGAGACTTTAATGCGATAACTGACGCAAAACAGGACTACAAGAGCCACAAACAAGGCAAAAAAGGGGGAAACACCTTATCTAATTCCTTTCTAGAGATGAAAGACGAATTAGGTATACAAGATATATGGAGAGAAATGAACCCAGATAAAGCACAATATACATTCTACTCAAATAGACATAAATCCTGGTCACGAATTGACATGATATGGACTTCCTATGATTTAAAGACTATGATACAGGAGATTGAAATAGAACCTAATATTTGGGCAGACCATAACCCAATTAGAATGACATGGAAAGGAACTAGAAAGAAATTAAGATGGTGGTTCAACAAAGCTATATTGAAAGAAAAGGAATTTTTGCAATTAGCAACGAAAGAAATGGATTTTTTTTTTTAAAATAAATAAGAAAGAAGAAACTTCTATTCAAAATGTATGGGATACAGCGAAAGCATATTTTAGGGGAGTGGTTATAACCTATGTGGCTAAAAAGAATAAAGAAAAGAAACAATCACAACTCAGATTGAGAGAACAATTTAGTAAATTGGAAACGGAGCTACGAAATGATCCACAAAAGAAAGAATTGAAGATACAGATGGAAGTAATAAAACACAAACTAAATCTAATGGAAATGGACATAAGGGCACAACAGATTAAACGAAGTAAACAGAACTTCTTTGAAAATGCCAATAAACCCGGAAGATGGTTGGCATATAAATTGAAAAAAGAAAGGGAAAAAAGATTGATAAGTAAACTACAAGATACAAAAGGCCAATTGTATTGTCACAATGAGGCAATTAAAAAAATTACTATAGCATATTATGAGACACTCTATAAAACTGAGGTGGTTTCGAATGAGACAATACAGGAATACTTAAAAGAAGCGGACCTTCCAAAAGTACCAGAGAATATACAATACATATTAAATGAGAATATAACAATGATGGAAATTACAGAGGCAATAAAAAAACAAAAAAAGGATAAAACTCCGGGACCTGATGGTCTCCCTGCAGAATTTTATATAGCTTTACAAGACATTGTAAGCCCGATTCTGAAAGACCTTTGTAATGAAGCTTTCTTAGAGACAAAAATACCAAATTCCTGGAAAGAAGCCAACATCTCTCTTATACTTAAAGAAGATACTGACTGTACACAAATTAAAAACTACAGACCAATATCTTTACTAAACGTGGATTATAAAATATTTACCACAATAATGGCAGAAAGAATGAAGAAATTTTTGATTGAATTCGTTCATCCAGACCAAAATGGCTTTTTACCAAAAAGACAGATAAAGAACAATTTAAGGATTATTTTAAATGTGTTGGAGTATTATGAAAACCATCCAGGGAAACAGTTGGCACTTATATTTCTTGATGCGCAAAAAGCTTTTGATAATCTTAATTGGCAATTTTTATTTCAACAGTTGAAGGAGATGGACTTTGGCGGAAATTTTATAAACGCAATTCAAGCAATTTATAATAAACAATCAGCAAGGATATTTATAAATGGAGACTATACAGACAGCTTTGACATTAAAAAAGGCACAAGGCAGGGATGCCCATTGTCCCCTTTGTTATTCATTTTTACATTGGAAGTGTTGGCTAGAAATATTAGGCAAGATATTGAGATTAAAGGATTGGAGATAAAAGATCAAAAATATAAACTACAGGCTTTTGCGGATGATTTAGTTTTTATTTTGGAGGAACCACTAGAGACGGCTGTTAAACTCTTGCAGAAAATAGAGAAATTTGGAGAAGTCGCGGGGTTGAAGATAAACAGGGAAAAGACAAAAGTATTAACGAAGAATTTAACAGATAAACAAAAAATTCAATTTGCTAAAAAGACAAACCTTCAAATAGCGAAAAAAGTTAAATATTTAGGTATCTACTTAACTTCAAAACATACAACAATAAAAGAAGACAACTACGAGAGATTATTAAAACAAATAAAAATGGATTTGGAGAAGTGGAAAAATCTTCAATTATCATTATTAGGAAGGATAGCGACTGTTAAGATGAATATTCTACCTAAGCTAATTTTTCTCTTTCAAACAGTCCCTGTCAAGTTAAATCAAAAATTCTTTGATGAACTAAACGCTACAATAATTAGATTTATATGGCAAGGTAAAAAAGCCAGAATTAAAATTAAATTATTACAAGATTCTAAAGACAGAGGGGGCTTTGGACTCCCGGATTGGAGACTTTATTATCAGGCAGCTATTTTGCTTTGGCTTAAAGAATGGATTACATTGAGAAACAAAAGGCTTCTTTATTTAGAGGGGCATGATTTGCAATTAGGTTGGCATGCATTTTTGTGGTATGAGAAAAATAAAGTACACAAATATTTTCAAAATCATGCTATAAGGAATGTATTGTTTTCAGAGTGGGAAAAAATTAAACATAAAATGTATATGAAAATACCTGAGTGGATTTCGACAATGGAAGCCTTTTCCTATCCAAATTTAATTAACTATGATAAACTTGTTAGCTATAAAGATATTTTGGACAAAGATGGGAAACTTAAAGACAGACAAATTCTTCAGCAACAGGGTATTGATTTAACATGGTGGTCTTACTTGCAAATTCAGACAAGACATGAAAAAGATATAAAGTCTACAGGATTTTATAAAGAACAGACACCGTTAGACAAAATATTGTTAAAAACTGATGAACATTTGATTAAAAAACTCTATAAATTTCTGCTAAGCTGGAAGATGGAAGAAGAACAAGTAAAAGAAACAATGATAGTATGGGCTAAGAATTTTGGATATTCTATAGACTTAGAAGATTGGCAAAAACTATGGGATCGAAATATGAAACTTACTAAAGCGGCCGCATATAAGGAGAATTTATATAAAATGTTTTATAGATGGCATATGACACCAGTTAGACTAGAGAAAATGTTTAAAAATGTATCAAATATGTGTTGGAAATGTAAACAAAAACCAGGAACTTATTATCATATCTGGTGGATATGTCCTAATGCAAAGATATACTGGCTTAAAATTCATAAATGGCTAGAAAAGATAACTCAGATACAGATAGAATTTAAACCGGAATTGTTTTTATTAGGAATATTAAGATCTAATTACGGAAAAGAGAATGAATATTTAATCTTACATATATTAACAGCCGCGAGAATAGCATTTGCCCAATTTTGGAAAAATGAAAAGACACCACCTGACCAGACTATTATTATGAAAATATTGGAATGTGCAGAAATGGATAGACTAACTTTAGAAATTAAAGAGAAAGAAGACACAATTTTTTTTAAAACATGGGAAAAATTTTATCAATGGTTAGCAGTAAGACAGAATGAAAAAGGATGATGAAATTAAATAAGATAAATGATGTATTTTCTTTTGAATATTATTTTTTTAACTTTTTGGTTAGATGTTTACATTTAACTATAATTAATTATAATTAAAAGCGTTATATTGATATTTATATTTAACTATATTTACTTAGTAATACATCACTAATAGTATATTGATTATTGTTACTTATAGAATGAATGATATGTATTGGCTTAAGTTTTTACCATTAATAGTGATAAATTCATTAATATAGCTTTTTAATACTATGTTAATCATGTATATTTACTATGTATACCCGGACGATAGTCTGCTTGCTAAAGCGTTGATTTAATGTTGGGGTTAACCCCATTATTGTATCTACCCCTACCCTTGGTTTAATCCTTGTTTTTTTACCCCATGTTATACCTCTACCTACCCTTCCCTTTCTATCCCGATAAAAAAATAATAAAACATATTTAAAAAAAAAAAAAAAAACCTCAGAAAACAAATATATATATATATAAATGTTTTATTATTATTTTTTTTTTAATATATTTTATTGGATTTTTATGGGGGTAGAAGGGTTACATCAAAGTGCTTAGGAAACACCGTGGAGGTGGGTATATCAAACATCCAAAAGAACAATCACATATATATAGTTCAAATTATTTCATTTAAAATTCCCTCTCTAATTCCCTCATATATTCTTGCATATTCAAATTGATACATTTCTACATAAACTTCAAACAATCCTATCGAATATCACTCACATTTCAATTATAAAAATCCAATTCCTGTTTTTAGGCTTTGCTAACTTACAGTTACCATATTCCAATTAGCCTTAAATAGACATATTATTGACACTTCGGGTGTCCTTTTTTAACATAATGATTATATCTAAAATAAGTGTATTATTCCCGCAGTAACATTCTTATGTTTCTTCATTAATACCATTTCTTCTCTTATCACCAATCCCTCTTGTTCTTCTTCTGTTACAAAATAATTATCTTATTTAAAATAAAAATATCAAACCAAGAAGTAGATTTCTATCTAATTTAAATATATATTCTATTAATTCATCTATGTCTATAAAAAATCTTTTTAACCCAGTAAATAAAGTTTACCTCTCCAGTAATTATCATTTCTAAGACAAAGTATTATTACAAAGGATATCCTCTTACAAAATTCACATGCTCCGTTAGTTATTAAATCAGTCAAAAAGTCAAAAGCCTTTTTAAACCCATTAAATAAAATTTTAAAATACATTTTTAAATCTAACTCTAGGTTTCTTTCTGTGCCATTTCGGTTTCCATAATAAAATTCCTGCATCATCAAACCACAATGTTAGAAAGTCAGTATTCCTCAACGCTTCAAATTGGTCAAAGTTCTCTTTCCTTTCTTCTAGTAGCCTTTGGATGATAGAAGCCATTTTATTCCATGTTATGGTTACTAATTGTTTATCCACATTATCACAATTTTCAGTAACTTGTATCTGAGTATCAGTCTCTGTTGATGTTAATGTTTCAGGTATCTCAGTTAAAGTTATTCTTTGATCATCAAGCTTCTCCATAGATTGTGTTTGGAGTTGTATAAAGTTAATTTGTTCCTTAATTTCCACAATTTCTCTCAGTGTAGTTTCATGGTTGAGTTGTAGGCATGGTTCCTCTTTAGATTATACATATTGCTCATTAATCTCTTTAGCACCAATCTGCTTCTTCTCCACTGTTTTTGGGCCTATAATTTTCCCTCCACCGGTAGACCCTTAATCGGGTCGAAAGTCGCCCCGGAGAGGCGACCACCGTTTGAGGAGGCCCTCGTTTGACTGGGGAAGGGCGGCAGCTCCTTCCTCAATCCGAGCTAGTTCCTTAGGGCTGTCGGAGAAAAGATCGGCCAGTAAAATGGACGATCACTTTGCTGCACCAGCCGAAAGTCAGAAGAACAACTAAGCGTAAAGAACCCCCGTGGAGAATCCGGGTGAGACCTTTCCTCCCCTTTCTTTCCCTAATTACTCTCCTGTAAAAAGCTTTTGTTGAATTACTTCCCTGCTGTGAGGGAGCAGCGTTTGGGCACTTGGGAAAAACAGCTTTGAAAAAAAAAAAAAAACCAGTTAATTTTTATTGACTATTTAATTTTTGGAATACTGAGGGGGCCTGAAAACATTTTTATTCTTGATTATTATTATTACAACTACGCGTCTATTATTTAGGAAAGGCCTTTCTTCATTGTTTTTAACGTGAAAAACAAAAAATCTATTAACTTGGAAAGAAAGAAAGACCTTATAGCCTGCTGAGGACATCTTGTGACGAAAAGTGTTACTGCAACTGTATATTTCTTTCATGGCTGAGGATGGCTCTGACCTTCAAAAGAGGATAAGAGTAAGATAACTGAAACAGCTGTGTGGTGATTTGGTCTATTGAGAATTGGAGGTGAATATTTGTTGACTTCTACGAAATAGACCCTTCATTAAAAGATTAAAAAATCCTTTCACTACTGACATGGAACCTAGCACACAGCTGGACTATGAGCTCATATTGGAAAAAATTTTGGAAGCCACGGAGGATATGAACTCTTACTTTCAAACTTTGACGGAAATGTTTTATTAATTTTCTATTTTCACATACAAGTGCTCAGTAAACAATGTGATGATTGAGTCCATTAGTAATTCTGTGGTACATATAAGCTTCTTCCAACTAAGTCCACTATTACACCTGCCAGTACATCCTCTCTTCTGGCAATAACCATTTTTCTGCATCAAGCAAATACAATTCTTATTATTGTTAGTAAGCATACAATTGCATATCAACATTTGTTACACTTTTCTAATAATATCAAAAATATCAGTTTAAAATATCTTTTCTAGTCAAAGCATATCTTAATTGCATTTGCACTCAATTTCCACTTATTTAATCCATATCCTATTTTTGCTTTTTTTCAATTTCAATTTCCCATCCACGTTCAAAGTATCCCAATCATATTTATAATTTATAATTTATATAATTTATATAATTTATATAATTTATATAATTTATATAATTTATATAATTTATAATTTTGAAACAAGTTGTATTTGGGCAACCAAAAGCATCCCTTATTCAAAATTCTTTTTTTCCCCAAATATTTTATTAGGTTATTAATTAGGGGAAGGGGAAGGAAGGATCGATATGGGTAATCACATTCAGGGTAAGGTTGAGGGATGGGGAGGGGATAGGGGTGGGTATACAAAGGATCAGTATAGGTGCAGGTATGGGAAGAGGGTTGGGATAAGGGTACATAAAATGAAGGGGTTACCCCCAATAACAGTTCACGCTTTAGCAAACAAACTATCGTCCGGTTACAAACATTGTGTGGGAGTAATTGGTCTATAAGAGTATCTAGATTCTAGATGAGTAATTGTAGTTATACACCAAATCGATTAGTTAATAAACATCAACTCTCTCAATAAATTACATCATCATATCTCATTATCGTTTTTCCAACCATTGATAAACATTTTCCCACGTTTTAAAATAAACTGATTCTTCTTTCTCTTTAATCTGTAAAGTCAGTCTATCCATTTCTGCACAATATAGGATTTTTCTAATTATGACTTCGTCTGATGGAATATTCTCATTTTTCCAATATTGGGCAAATACTATTCTCGCAGCTGTCAATATATGTAATATTAAGTATTCATTCTCCTTTCCATAGTTGGATCCTATAATTCCTAACAAAAACAATTCTGGCTTAAATTCTATCTGTATTTTAGTTATTTTTTCCAGCCATCTATGAATCTTGAACCAAAATTTCTTAGCACTAGGGCATACCCACCAAATATGATAATAAGTGCCTGAATTTTGCTTGCATTTCCAAGTTATTTGAAGTATTTTTAAACATTGTCGCTAACCTTACTGGTGTCATGTGCCATCTATAAAACATTTTATATAAATTTTCTTTATATGAAGCTGCTTTTGTAAGTTTAATATTTCTACTCCATAGTTTTTCCCACGCTTCTAGTTCTATGGAGTATCCAAAGTTTTTTGCCCATACTATCATTGTCTCTTTTACTTGTTCCTCTTCCATCTTCCAGTTTAATAAGAATCGGTACAGTTTTTTAATCAAATTTTCATCTGTTTTCAAGAGTATTTTGTCAAGTTCTATCTGTTCTTTGTAGAATCCCATTGTCTTTAAATCTTTTTCATAGCTGGATTGGATTTGTAAATCCATGATAAGTCAATGCCTTGTTGTTGTAATTCCTGTCTGTCCTTAGGTTTTCCATCTTTATCCAAAATGTCTTTGTATGTAACAAGTTTATCATAGTTAATTAAATTTGGGTAAGCAAAAGCTTCCATTGTTGAGAGCCATTCCGGTGTTTTAATGTAAATATTTTGTTTTATTTTCTCCCATTCTGAGAGAAGTGCATTCCTGATAGTATGATTTTGAAAGTATCTGTGTATTTTATTTTTTCCATACCACAAAAAGGCATGCCAGCCTAACTGTAGGTCATGACCTCTAAGTAGAGGAGTCTTTTGTTTCTCAACATTATCCATTCTTTGATCCACAACAGAATGGTTGCCTGGTAATAAAGCCTCCAATCTGGTAATCCAAATCCTCCTCTCTCTTTGGTTTCTTGTAGAAGTTTCACTTTAATACGTGCCTTTTTTCCTTGCCATAAAAATCTTAGTATTGTTGAGTTTAGGTCATCAAAGAAAGTCTTTCCCAGTTTAATAGGAATTGTTTGAAACAGGAACAGTAGATTTGGTAAAATATTCATCTTCACTGTCGCTATTCTTCCTAGCAGTGATAGTTGTAAAATTTTCCACTTTTCCAGATCAGATTTTATTTGTTTCAAAAGTCTTTCGTAGTTATCTTCTTTTAATGTTGTAGCTTTTGATGTTAAGTGGATGCCTAAATATTTCACTTTTTTGACTATTTGCAAATCTGTCTTTTTTGTAAAATGAGTTTTCTGTTTGTCTGTTAGGTTTTTTGTTAAAACCTTAGTCTTTTCTCTATTTATTTTCAAACCCGCCACTTCTCCAAATTTTTCAATTTTGGACAGTAGCTTAGTAGTAGTTTCTAATGGTTCCTCCATGATAAAGACCAAATCGTCTGCAAAAGCTTGTAATTTATATTTTTGATCTCTTATTTCCAGTCCTTTTATTTCGGTCTCTTGCCTGATATTCCTAGCAAGCACTTCCAATGTTAAGATAAATAGCAATGGAGATAATGGACATCCCTGTCTTGTCCCTTTTTTTATATCAAAACTCTCTGTAAAGTCTCCATTAAACAATATCCTAGCTGTTTGTTTATTGTAAATTGCTTGGATTGCGTTTATGAAGCTATTGCCAAAGTCCATTTCAGTCAACTGTTGAAACATAAATTGCCAGTTTAGGTTGTCGATATCAATGCCATCTGTTTCCCTGGATGATTTTCATAATATTCTGAAACATTTAATATAATCCTTAGGTTATTTTTTATTTGTCTTTTAGGTAAAAAACCATTTTGGTCAACATGGATGAATTCAGTCAAAAATTTCTTCATTCTTTTTGCCATCATAGATGCAAAAATTTTATAGTCCACGTTTAATAACGATATAGGTCTATAATTTTTAACTTGTGTAAGATCAGTGTCTTCTTTAGGTATCAAAGTGATATTAGCTTCTATCCATGAGTTTGGAATTTTGGTCTCTAAGAGAGTTTCATTGCACAGTTCCTTAAAAATCAGGTTTAATAGGTCCTGAAATGCCATATAGAATTCTGCAGGAAGGCCATCTGGACCCGGGGTCTTATCTTTTTTTTGTCTTTTTATGGCTTCTGTAATCTCCATCATCGATATTTTCTGGTTTAATATATTTCGAAACTTCTCCGGAATTTTTGTAAGAGCATTTTCTTTAATATAGGCTTGTATTCCCTCTTTCGAGACCGCCTCCGCTTTATATAATGTCTCATAGTAGTCCTTAATGATCTTTTTCATTATATCAGTGTGGAAATATAGTTCTCCTTTTGGATCTTGTAGCTTATTAATTATTCTTTTTTCCTTTTCTTTTTTTAGCCTATATGCTAGCCATCTTCCCGGCTTATTAGCGTTTTCAAAAAAATTCTGTTTTGAAAGTTTAATCTGTTGAGCCATTATTTCCATCTCCGCCAAATGTAGTTTATGCTTTACCATTTCCATTTGTTTCCTGAGAGCTTTCTCTTGAGGGTCCATTTGTAACTCAATTTCCAACTTTTTAAGTTCTTCCTTCAACTTTAACTGGTATTGTTTCTTTTCTTTGTTCTTTTTAGCAGTGTAAGTTATAGCCACGCCTCTAAAATATGCTTTGGCTGTGTCCCACACATTTTGGAGAGAGGTTTCTTCTTTCTTATTGATTTTGAAAAAGAATTCCATTTCCCTTGTTGCTAGTTGTAAGAATTCCTTCTCTTTAAGTATAGATTTGTTCAAGGACCATCTTAATTTTTTCTTAGTGCCTTTCCAAGTCATTTTTATTGGATTATGATCTGCCCAAATATTAGTTTCTATCTCGATCTCTTGTATCATCGTTTTCAAGTCATAGGAAGTCCATATCATATCAATTCTGGACCAAGATTTGTGCCTATTTGAGTAAAAAGTATATTGTGGTTTTTCTGGATTCATCTCTCTCCATATATCTTGAATCGACAGTTCTTCTTTCATTTTTAAAAAGGCCTTGGGTAGGGGTTTTCCTCCTTTTCTTCCTTGTTTGTGGCTTTTATAGTCCAGGGTTGGATCTGCTATCGCATTAAAATCACCCAATATACAGAGATTTTGATAGTCTAAGTCCACTATTTTATTGTGTAATTGTTCATAAAACTGTTCTTGTTTATCATTGGGTGCATATATTGCAATCATCAGTATCTTTTTTTGATCAATCATAATTTCCACCATTAATATTCTCCCCTCTTGGTCTGCAAAGATTTCTTTAGAGTTCAGCTTTTCTTTTATGTAAAGGGCTACCCCTCTTTTCTTTTGAAGTGCAAGTGAACAATAAAGCTTACCAATTTTCGGTTGTTCTAGAATTTTAGGATGTTGTCTCTTAATATGTGTCTCTTGGAGACAGATTATGTCTAAGTTTAATTTTTGTAGTCCATTAAAGATTTTCCTTCTCTTTGAAGGAGAATTCAATCCATTTACATTTACTGATAATATTCCGATTTCCTCCATGGTTTCAATTATATCTAGGTCTCAGTTTTCTAGGGGATCTTAGTTGTCTCTGATCTCTAGGTCTTGCTCCTTCCTCTGGGGCAGATTTTGGGAGTTCTTCCTCCACTTGTTCAGTGGCTCCTGGAGGGCCTGTCTCCTCTTGTTTCTTAGATTCAGGATCCCCTTTATCAAGAAAGGATCTATGGCTGTTATAGAATTCTGCTGCTTTAAATGGATTATCCAATCTGTATCTTTTGGAGTCCCAGAAAATTGAAATTCCTTCTGGGACCAACCATCTGAAATTCACACCTTTGTCGATCAGATTTCTGGTTAAAAATTGATATTCTCTTCGAGCCTCTCTGATCCTTCTAGGGATTTGCTTAAGTACGTAGTTCTTTCTCTTTATACTTAAGTGGTTGATCTCTTACAATTCTCAAGATCTCGTCCCGAATTGATCTTTTAAGAAATCTGATGTGAACTTCCCTGGGGACTCTATTTCTTCTGGCATAGCTTGAGCTGACTCTAAAAACCTGATCTATTTCACCTTCCATTTGGGCCTTAGCCATTCCTAACAGGTCTGCTAATAATTCAGCTATCGGGCCTACTAGATTCTCATCCTTGTCTTCTATTATGTTTTGAAATCTTAGGAAGTATGAGGCCCTCTCCATCTCGATAACTGCTAACGAATCTTCCAGTTCCGCGTTTGTTTGAGCCAATCTTTGATTCTCCTCTTGTATAGATTTTAATCTCTGATCAACCACCACAGATTTGTCTTCTATCTTTTGAATCCTTTGTTGATTATCTGTAATGGCCTGTTGAAAGCTTTCAATTTTTTGGTTCATTGTAGCAAAATCCTTTTTCAGATCTTCATAGTTTCTATCAAGATCTTTTCTCATATCTTCAATCTTATTATTCAAGGCTGCAATCGCTTGGAGTATTATTTGAGTGTCTTTCTGTTGTGTTTCCATTTTTTCTTGCTGCAGCGCAATAGTAAGTGATTTTTGATAGACTGGACTACCAGAAGTTGAAGCAGGGGCTGAAGCTCCTTTTCTCCCAGTTTTAGTCAAATTTGAGACGCTCATTGTTGAATTGTTTTATGTATTGTAATCCACCAGCGGGCCCAATGGCCAATTGTAATCCAGTAAGCTCCTATTGGTAAGAGAGGGAGTCAAAAAAGTTGAAAAGTAAAAAGTAATTCCAAGAACATAGATAAAAGAAAAAAGGCCAAAAAGGGGAAACTAACCCCCCCAAAACCCCAAAACAGCAAAAGAAAAAAAAAGGGAACACAAAAAGGAAAAAAGAAAAAGAAAAGCCAGAAAAGCCAAAATCAGAAATGCTAGAAGGAAAAAAGAGGAGAAAAAAATATCCAATTTATAATCCAATTGATATCTTCACAAAACAAGAAGCAAGAGGGGGGGTGAAAGAATATTGTCTATATAAAAAATAATAATCAAGTAAGGAAAAAAATGTCATGAAGTTTAGTTGATCATACCAATGTTTACAATCCAAGGAAAGAAAAAGAGAAAAAAAATTTCAAATGAATTATATCCAGAATATATAGTCTGTGTTATAAATCCACATTAAAACAAAGAGGGAGAGAAGCAGAAAAAAAGGGAGTCTTCTAACAGCTGGTTTCAGGGTCAGATAAAGTTTTCTGGGCATACAGCCAAGTGTCTGGGCATTCAGCCAAGTTCCTGGTCTGAATAAACACCAGACAAAGGAAAGTAAAAGTTCTCAGAATGGCCGCTAGGGATAGTGTTACCAGAACTTAAAAAAAGAAAAAGTGTCCCAAGAAAGAGGAAAAAAGTTTTAAAATGAGCAATACTAATAGAATAGCTTTTCCAAATATAAAAAACAGAGTCTTTAAATGAGTAAGAGTCCCAAATCCATATTTAGGCTTAGAGAATTTTGCTGTTTTAAAAGTTAAGTTCCAAACTGCAAAATAGCTTAAACCGCTGCTTGTATACAGGGGGGGAGAAAAAAAACACTCCACCCCCTTCCTAAAGGCTTCTGTTTAAGCTAAAGGCAGACAGGCATTTTTAGGAAAGTTCACTTTCACGGGAAAGAAGATCATAAGCTCACCAGCTCAGTTGTTTGCTTTTCCTCTATGCTTCATTCTGTTCCCGACAAACAGCTGATGATGGCGGCTCGCATGGATGTGGTCCGCCTTTCTCCTGAGGGTTCCAGGGGCTGCTTTGGTCCCAATGAGCCGGCTACCGCTGGCTCGTGGTCCACAAAGGTTCGCCCTTCGGTGGCTGCCTCTTCGGGGCAGCGTTCGGCCAAGACGGGCCCGCCTTCAGGGGAAAATCACACCTGGGGAACGGAGTGATGTTTCCCTGGTGTAGCCTCAGCATCGTCGCCGGAAGCACTCTCCCTTATTCAAAATTCTTAACATATTCTTATTTCCCTTTTCATACCAAGATATAATATTTATTTAATCCATATCCTATTTTTGCTTTTTTCAATTTCAATTTCCCATCCATGTTCAAAGTATCCCAATCATTTATAATTTTGAAACAAGTTGTATCTGGGCAGGTTTGTAGATTTAGGTTAGAAAATTGTTTTTTTTATCTCCTTTGTGTTATTATTAATCTGCTCACAAGCTAAAGTAATTGTTTTTTGTATTAATTTCATCATGGAGAGAATTTCTTTCTGTGCTTCATCAGTATTTTCTTGGTGATATGGCAAGTTAAGGCTACTGGGAACAGATGTTAAAGATGATGTTTTACTATTTAATGCTGAATATGGAACATCCATTTTATTTTATTTTTATTTTTTTATAAGTAGTCTTTATAGATTTATCCAACCAACTGTCCGTTCCTGAGTCTCCCCTAAGCAGATATAGGTAAAATTCAATTTTTTCTGTCCAGTAAGAAATATATCCTTTCTGCCCAAGGAGAAAAAAGAACCATTGAAGGTTGTTCAACAATCAAGATTTATAATCCAAAGTGTTCCATATGTTTCTTCTACAAGAAAATAATTCCACAATACAGTTCTGAAAGTCAGTATTTATGTTCAAAATTCAGACAGGCCAAATTTAGAATATTTATCATGTCTGCCACCCAGATAAGCAGCCCCCAAGCCTGTTCCTTTTTTCTCAGCTGAAATTCTCAGTGGTAAAAGCTTCCAAGGCCAGCCAAAGTCTTATCTAATTCTGGGCTTCAAGCCAGGTTTTTTTTTAGGCATAAATTATGTTGTAGTGCTGTAATTCACCACTAGATGTCGCTTTTCAGTTTTTAGATCCAGAACTTATATTGTAAACTTTTCAAGTCATTTTCTTTAAAAAAAAAAAAAAAAGTCTTAAAAACACTTTAGTCACCAAATTTTCAAGCAGTATGTATATATTAATTCCAAATAGGTCTTATGGATTTTGAAATTTTCCCCAAGTAATTAATTTCTTTTCTGAAGGAATGGGGCAGAAATTCCCTTTCCCTCTTTCATCAGGGGGAGTGCTTTGGGCAGAATTTCAGGAAGAAGTCTTAAAATCATAAAGAAAGGATCAGGTCTTACCCAGTTTCTTCCACATTGCTGTAAAGTTGCTTGGTAGTGCTTGTTGACTTCCGTTGTCAGCCGCTTAGAACTGGCTGTACAAATGCAGCCAGTCTTTCCCCCGGTGGTTTGGAGGGCTTCCTTGGATCAAACGGGAGGGCTGCCACCCCCCTGAGATCAACAAGAGTCCCCTCTTTGCTTGCCGCCTCTACAGAGCGACCTTTGACCCTTCCAAGTGTCCCCCAGCAGGGCAAAACCAAATGCAAAAGATTGAGACCCATCTTCCCGAGCCTGCATCGCTGTGATGTCAAAACCAGAAGTCATGATTTTTTAATGAAGAGAAATGATTCCATGTCTGCCAGAATTGCCACTTCAATGAAAAAGGCTTTTCTTTTCTGTCTGAATATCTGTGTCTAACAGACAGTAGAGCAGGGGTGAAGAATGATGGCCCTTTTATGACTTGTGGACTTCAACTCTCAGAATTCCTGAGCCAGCCAGTTAAAATCCAGAAGTCATAAAAGGGCCATCATTCTTCACCCCTGCTCTACTGTCTACTGGACATCAAACAAAAGATCCTTTCCTCTGTGTAAATGCAATGGGAATTAAGCTGGAAACCAGTTTATATAGTAAATAAGTGGGAAGAAATGACCAGCTCAGCAGGGTGCTTAACTGCTGAGTGCCCCCTTTTGATTAATTGCAGATAAAATAGGTACTACTTTGGTGGATAGGTAAGCTGGTGCTCTGTGCTGGCAGTCAGATTTCTGCCCTCTGAACCTTCCCGGCTGTGGCGCCCATTTACAAGACAACTATGGGGAGAGAAGGGCCTTGGATGGTGCTGCAGGAAGAGACACTTATGTTTTTTCCTGGTGCGATGTCAACTTGTCCTCTTGTGATGCACCATGGGAAGCACACAAGCATGTATCTGTCAGAGCTGGTAAACAGGCAGCCAAACTACTACTTTGCAATTTCATTGTAGTCTTCTGGCTAATGTAACAACACTATATGAGTATAATCATCATCATCATCATCATAAATCATCATCATCATCTCAGGATTGTTTCAGACAAATAATCAAGCTTGTGTACTTCTTAGTTAACATTTCATCTCATCATATTGGAAGGCATGCCTGGACCAGATGTTTTAGGGGCATGTTTGATCTAGTTTTTATTTTGGTGTTCAACCATTTCTTGAAGGTGAAGTACTTATATACTCCTCTGTCTTGGACCATTACCAGCTAACACATGCAAATATAACACATTCCCTAATTATTATATTACCACCCAGAGAATCTTCAATCTCACTTGAATTTAGGAATAATTCCTAACAAAATCCTCATCCACATCAAGGCAGAATGATGAGAATTTATAATGTTCCAACTTGCTAGATAAAAACTGATAAAACCAACAAAGCCAAAATGCAAAAAATGGGCTACAGGAACAAATAATTAAATCTTGAACTGCTACTACCATATGAGGGAAACAAAATGGCCTCTCTTCCATGTGAGAAGGTTTGTAGCAGCCCCCAATATAAGGTGTTCCTCTACCACAGACATGTCAAACCCACGACATCATGTGACATCGCGCAACATATCAGAACTTTTTCCCCATTGCCGGCAATGGGGTAGGTGCGGTTTCCTCGTGATGCATCTGGCCCGCAGGCCAGCAGTTTGACATCCCTGCTCTACCACATCAACCAAACAACTTCCCATGCTATTCAATACCAACACTCAGTGACTAGAAACTCTGAAACACTGGGTCAGACATTAGCAAATAGTTATTGCTATCTCTGCCAAGGTGGGGATCCTGAAAGCAAGAAAAGGTGTCTGATGGACATTCTCTCACTATTAACATCTAGCCATACAGGTTGGTACCAAATCATCCAGACTCTGTTCTGTGCTGCTCTGTCTTCAATAGTTCTGTGATTATGCCCACAACACAACACCGAGTGCTTCCAATATTTTCATAGATTTAAAGTTCAAAAGAAGACCAAGACTATCATTTAAGATATGGACATTAAATGAGAAGAAAGAATGCCCTATTCATAAGGAGACACCAACAAAAACACTCATCATCATTAACAACAGATGTTCAACTCATCTAAAAACTAGATTATTAAAATTTTCAACCAATACAAATTCTTGAAACAGGCCACATTGTACCTATTCTCTTTCTCCAAGCCTAAATGTTTCACTATCCTTTCCCAACTTTAATAAATAATCTGCCAAGGAACCTTAGTTTACCTACATGCTGTTTTCCTTTATTTATTTATTTATTTATTTGAAAAAAGACTCTTCAGTCACAAAGCTTAAACATTGTTTCCAAGCCATATTATGGCAAGGACAACAAAAGAAGTATCTATATAATTTATGGATAGAAAATACATTCTGATTTTTTAATATCTACTCTTTCTCTCCAGATTTATTTTGAGATTAAGAATTTCAGATTAAGAATTTGCCTCCAGAAGTTGTGAATGCTCCAACACTGAAAGTTTTAAAGAAGAGATTAGACAACCATTTGTCTGAAATGGTATAAGGCAGTGGTGGCGAACCTATGGCATGGGTGCCAGAGGCGGCACTCAGAGCCCTCTCTGTGGGCACACGTGCCATCGCCCCAGTCCTAGGCCTTCAGCTGGGTTTTATAAAACTTTTTCACTTTAGGCCTCCGCTGCCATGTGCAAAAAAAAAAAAAAAGGTTCAGTCAATTTCAACTTCTCGCGGGAAAAAAAAAGATCTTGCAAAGTTGGAATTGATTGATTGAACTTTTTAGTCCCACCCAGTCTGCCGTTACCACGGCAGCCAGCCCACCCAATTGGCCACACCCACCCAATTGGCCACACCCACCCAATGGGCCACAACCACCTGGCACTCGATGATGCATAAGTGGGTTTTGGGTTGCAGTTTGGGCACTCAAGTCTCTAAAAGGTTCGCCATCACTGGTATAGGGTTTCCTGCCTAAGCAGAGGTTGGACTAAAAGACCTCCAAGGTCCCTTCCAACTCTGTTATTCTATTCTATTCTATTCTATTCTATTCTATTCTATTCTATTCTATTCTATTCTATTCTATTCTATTCTATTCTGTTCTGTTCTGTTCTGTTCTGTTCTGTTCTGTTCTGTTCTGTTCTGTTCTGTTCCGTTCTATTCTAATTTGCAACAAGGAATTAAGTTTGCTTTAGCTTCATACCTGTGCAATTATGTAGATGCCCAAGACTGTAGAAATATGACCAAAGAGTTCAGAATCCGTCTCTTCAAGGACTGCGAAGACCACACATGATGTCACCACCACACATCCACGCAAAAAGCAGACTCAAACCCGCACCGATGATGAGGCACGACCACGGACCAGAAACCAGACCACAGCTGCATCATTGGCCATTTTAAACCCCTCCATTCCATACGTGAAGCAAACTGACACCCACCTTGAAGATGTGGCACGACCACGAACGCGAAGCCAAACTACAGCAATGCAGCTCTCCATCTCAAATTCCCCTGCAACTCAGACTAATCCTAGCACAACAGGGCCCCCACCCAAGCAGAGCACACCCCCATCCAATCAGAGCAGCCACCCCCCATCCAATCAGAGCACAGCCAACCCCCCATCCAATCAGAGCACAGCCAAGCCCCTAACCAATCAGAACACACCTCCACCCAATCAGAACACAGCCAAGCTCCCATCCAATCAGTTCATACCTCCACTGGCAGTTAAAAGGAAGAAACAGCTGCGATCACACATTGCTCCTAGAAGCACGAAGCCGAAGACACCAGCCTGAAGATGACGAATGGGACTTCGTCGAAACGTTGCCAAGACACTTTCAATTTTACACGGGAGAAAACCCGAATTACCAAAGACATATATATATATATATATATATATATATATATATATATATATATATATATATATATATATATATATATATATATATCAACAAAGAAAAAACATATAAAAAGTTTTTTATTTAAAAAGTGAAAAGGAGAACAAAACATACATATACAATTTTAGCAGCAAATCATAATTTAATATATAGTTTTTTAATACAATTCTTATTCAAATCCATGCAATGCTACAATATCAGTCTTTTGTTTATAGTAATAGCAGGGAGAATCCATTTACATTGTCCAATTACGAAATTCCATGTACATGGTAGGTAGTTGAAAAGAGTATTATCTTATGATTTTTTTTAGCTTCTGTCACACAATCATATTTATCCACTACTGTTCTGTCCCAGCCTACGTCCATCCTTGTTGCGTCACAAGAACAACCCCTTTTTTATCAGTAGGCTGGAAAAACCAACCCTTTTATTTCATAAACAGTCCTGATAAGTTTTCTCCAAAACAAAAACAACAGAATACTTTTCCAACAGATAATTGGTTAAAAAAGCAAACAGAGCAGGAGTTAAATAAGAAATTCACTGGTAAAACAAACAGATCATGATCCCTTGAAGTTCTTTAAAACGGTTGCCTTCAGCAACCAGCACCGCCCACACCTTCCCTTTTTATAAAGCAGCCCCAAGGCGTGACTTCTCAATGCCTTCTCCTCCTCCCTTGGAGTTGTCGTATTGACTCCCTCTGACCTGCTCTAGTTAACTGCCTTTGTTTACGAGTGTCAATAATGTCTACCAGCTGTGAGTCCTCAGAGTCTGACTCATCCTCCCCACACAGCTGAGATTCATCCAGAGCATGATTGGAGGGGCCAGGCTCTTCATCAGATTGTGAGTCTTGTAACTCATCAGAGCCTCCCTCCTCCTCTGATGGCTCTCCAAACGCCTCCTCCTCCTCTGATTCCCCGGACTCAGCTGGCTGGCATGGACTCACAACAACTACTTTCTCTCAAATCTTGGTAAGTATAGGACGTTTAGAAACAAGTGTTTCAAAGAAATATTTTCCTTATTGCATCTCCAACAAAATGTTGCACATTTTGACAATCTTTTTCTATAAAAACATAATGGAGTCCAATAAATTCTAATCATTATTTTTTGTTGTATATGTTGTCATTTGAGGTCCACTAATGCTCTTACTATAGGTGTTAAAACACTCCCCCATTGTCTAGACAACATAGGAACCTCTATTTTTTTTTATTCTGCTCATATATACGTTATGTGTATTCCAAATTAGAAAATTAATATCAATTATTGGCTTCCAATATTTAACATTTGACAATAAGTAACAATAAGGTTATAGTTCCAGATTCAGAAACTAAATCGTCCTTCATTAATTGGTAATTGCAGTTTTTGGAAAAATATTTTACAAACCAAACAACCCCATAAAAATTAAATTAATCTTCAAATATTTATATTTATTTTGGTAGCATTCACCTTTCTCCACAAGATAGGTTATAATGGCTCACATCTATCAATATTGAAAGAAATCTTTCTAAATATTTTATTCATACTACATGTAGCTAATTAAGTTATATCCTTTGATATATATCTAATATTAAACCATTTGGTGCAAATGCGGAACTGATATTTTTTAAAGGGACAGAAATATACAAGTCTCCAATTATGATTTGGGGATAAAAATGAGGAAAAGAACTCTTATAGCGTCAATAACATAATTAGGAAAACTAGCAAAAGAAATTGGAGAAAACTAGTAAAAGAGATGGAGAAGTTTCTGAGTACTGTAACTCTTGCTTAGAATGAACTTTTCCAAAAACAAACATTTATTTATTTTATTTACTTGTTTATTTACAGGACATATATTACCACCTATCTATACAATGACTTTAGAAGGCTCACAACCATTATAAAACATAGTTAAAAATATTAATAGAACATAGAATATGAGAGTTGGAAGGGACCTTGGAGGTCTTCTAGTCCAACCCCCTGCTCAAGCAAGAGATCCTATACTATTTCAAATAAGTGGCTTGTCAGTCTCTTCTTAAAAGCCTCCAGTGATGGAGCACCCACAACTTTTGAAGGCAAGGCATTAATTGTTCTCACTGTCAGGAAATTTCTCCTTAGTTCTAGGTTGTATCTCTCTTTGAATAGTTTCCATCCTTTCCATTTTCTTCCCCATTCCATTCCATTCTCTTCCCACCAGATGCCAGACCAGACATCCTCACATCATAACCATCCCATCCTAGCCCAATCTTAGGGGAATAGTCAGGGCTTCACAGTTCCCCAGAATACTAAAATGAGAGTGTTATCAAGTGTGCATCCATGTTGTCCTAATATATATTAATTCTTCCCATTATACCATCCAGGAGAAGACTAAAATCTGGATACAAGTAAATTCACTCTGAGCAGAATATATATGTCTTTGGAGTTACTGCCTTATATTCAAAAATATCCGATATGATACTCCATAGCTAAACCATTAGCTTCTCACTTAAGGTCCGTGTATTTGGTTTTTTTTTTAAGCTATTCCTTTTATTTAAACCAAATGTAAAGAGGAAGGCACAAAATGTTGCAAAATAGATAAAAGGCATTGGGTGGAACAAAAGTTTGGAAAGAGACCAGGGAAGGATTGAGTGCAAACTAGATAAGGAAAGGAGATGGTGAGAAGTAAGATCAAGAGTTCCCTCTTCATCCTTGGTGACTCTCTGCAGTAGCAAGGTAATAATTTTGAAAACAGGGAGAGCACTACCCAGGCAAGAGTAATCTTGTCCTGATTGGAGACTGACCCTTATAGAAGAAATTCTCATGCTCAGCTTTCATGTGTCTTAGGAGCTTTTTCCCTAAAGCATATTGGAAGAAGCAATAATGACCTGCCTTTCTCAAGTTAAGGAATTGGTAAAAAGGCATCATTCCTATAAAATGATATTGAAGCGGGTAAAATTACACACACACACCCAGAAATCTGTACATGCTGATAATTACCTTTCCAATCTATAGGGTGGAGGCGTGGAAAAAACATATGGATGTGAAAATATTGTTGATGTTATTGCAGTAATCAGGTAGTCTCCTGGCTTATAGTAATTAAACTCTTTCTTTTCTTCTATTATTGCCTTGAATGGACATTTCATCAGCATTATGGCACAGGGAATTTATAAGAGAAATAGAAGCAGAAAGAACTGTATTTCCAGCAGCAACATTTGATATATATTAATGCAGATTCCTCTTATAGTTTCTTGTTTATTGGATCTCAGTGCTCACAAAAGAGGATAATTGCATTGAAGATAATTCAGCCTGGGACTGGAGAAGGAATCTGCAATTTCAGACTGACATAGTCCCTGTCTAATTCTATTTCTTTCTTTGCTTTGATTAGAAGAGGAGGTAGTTGCAGGTCACATTTTCAATTGTTGTATATTCCATTTCTTGTCACATTTCTTTAAAACTAAAGATGGTGGTGGAAATCCCATAAACCCTGTTCAAAATAGAATAAACAATCATGTTTTAAATAATTAGAAAGGGAATTGGGAATGACTATTGCAACAGACATGTGCAATTGGAGAAAACAAATTTCCATGACTCAAAGGCATAATTCCAGTTTAAGAGTCAGGAAGCAAACAATTCAAGGACGTTTGATGGCCTTTTACACTAGAAACCTATTTATTCTAAAGGCTGTGATTTGCTAAAACAACTGAACTTTTTTTTACTAGCCAATGGGGAGATGATAATTCCTCCTTATTCTGTCTGGTGTGCATGAACCCATTTTTCTCATGAAGGTGACATATTCCAGATATCTCCAGATTATGGTCCATTGAATAACCCATCAAAGGCCCCTGTTAAAAGTCTCCTTCATTAGAGCTAAGATCTGAGAGAAATGTCCTGGATGATGTTATAATGCCTTGGATTTTAATTTACATTTTGCTAAATATGTATTGTTTTTTTCCTTTAGTGCATTGATCTGAAAAATAGCCTGTTACTGACAACTCGGTAATCCCTTGCATTGGGGTGGAGTTGGGGCAACTGATTGGAGCTGAGCATTTACTGGCTGGATACCCTTGCTGATCTCTATGTGTTATTTACAGGAGATATTTCCTCCTTGTGTCCAGAGAGAGAAATATCTGCTGCTACCTAGAATCGAACTCACAGCCTCCTGATTTCAATATTGTACATATGACCTAAGAATTATGGCTGGAGGGTCCAGGACAAGTTCCTTTTCTGCCATGGTTCCCCTCCCTTAGAATATCATATCCTTTGAGGAGAGATATGGCCCCACCCTCTTGGCCTTCTAGGAAGAGTCTGAAACTTCGGCTCTGCCAACTGGCTTGGGGCCTCATTCTGCTTCATTTTGTTCTATTTTATGTGTGCATTCTGTTATTTATGGCATCATAAATTGCCTAGAACTTCTTGATACTGAGATGGGTGTATACAAATTTAATAAATAAATAAATGAAGACATATGACAGGTCATACCTTTGCATGAGGAACCAAAAAAAAACAAACCTTAGTCTTTCATAATTTGGCCTCGCTCCTAATTTGTAGAAGATTTAAGAACTCATTATTGGGTTTCCTAGAATTACAGCAAGCAATTTGGCATCATAAATCTATACCCGTAATAAAGATGTAGTGCATATTCTTCTGTTTCAGTGTAAAAAGGAATCAGAAAGAAACTTTTCCAAAGCTTGAACAAAGCTTTGGATCTGCCTGAATACAACAAATCCTTGGGAAGTCCAAGCCTTCAGCTACTGATGATGAATGCCAAATCATTCAACAACAAGGCTCCTCCTCGTTTGTGACCTTACTGGAGAGGAACAAGACAACTGATGTACATCACCAAAATCTGCCTGACCCAGAATGGGGTATTCTTCCCTCGGAGACGTGTCCAGCTGGTGTAGAGTTTGATACCAGCCAAGGCCTCAAGGCAGGGGAGGAGTTTTATATCAGTGTCTTCCTGATAAACAGCTAGCCCAAGGATGATTTAAGGGACTATTCATTGGCTGCATTTGTTCTGTCCTCTGAAATGAGACATCAAGGCGAGGCAGGTGCACAACGAGAAGGTTTTTTATTTAATACAATCACTTGAACAGACATAGAGAGAGATTGAACAGAACTAACTCAGAAGCAGGCAACACGCCCTTTTATACTCCCCTTGCAAGGGGATGCTCAACCAATGGTTGCAGGCTATTCTCCCACCTCGCGCATGTACGCGAGGCAGGAGACAGCCTGTCTGGGTCCCGGGCAGACACGTGGTCTGTCCGGGTCTCTGCAATGGTCCCGGGCAGACATGTGGTCTGTCCGGGTCTCTGCAACCCGTTTCCAGTCTTCCTGAGCCTTGCTGAATGACTCAGCAAGGGCCAGCCTCTCTGCAGACTTTCTGAGCCTTGCTGAATGACTCAGCAAGGCCCAGGACATAACACCCCTCCCCTCTTGGATTAAACAATACTAAACAATTGTTTAACACAATATACACAACAATATCATAGCAGGCCAGTTGGCCTTTTATGCATACAGCCTTTACTTTTACAACCCCCAGTTCCTGGTTATATCCACGAAGTTTCACCTTATTACAATAGTAACACTTCAACATTATACATATTTGTTTCCTCAAGGCAAGGGTTATTAAACCTCCTGTGAATACAACAGAGACTTTACATAGTCCAATTCTTAGGAGGACCACTACCTCGCCCCCATCTGCGTGGAACCAGATTGGTCCAGTTATAGTTGTACTCTAGAGGTGTAGAGGTAGGTATTACTCTGTAGTAGGTGCCTGGAGTGCCTGTTAGGTGTTACAATAGGCATAGGTGCCTGGAGTGCCTGCTCCCGTGTTACGCAAACACCCCAGGGCTTTTTCGCCCAGACAACTCAGGGGTTCCCCCTGACGGCTGACTGGCTGGATCCTCTAGACCCAACACCAGAGTTCCTTGGAGGGGTTGAGTTCCCCCAGTCCCTTGGCGGGGTGGATTTCCCCGGAATTCCCTGGGACTCTTCTTGGGAGCATTGTCCCTCGAGCCCAAGACCAGCAGCAGGAGTATCCTGAGTGGCCCATGTACGGGGATTTGTCCCTAGCCAGGGACCTCTGCCCGAGTCAGGAGCCGTCCATGGCAAGACCCCCCCATCAGGAGCTGTCCCTAGCCATGGACCTCTGCCAGAGTCAGGAGCCGCCTCCATGGCAAGACCCCCATCTGGAGCATTGGAAGATGTGCCCTCGTGGAGAGACTATGATCCCCAATCATAACTGGGGTCCCCCTCCCCCCCGAGAGTGGAGCCAGGGGAGTAACCATGCCCTGGAAGCCGCCAGCGCAACTGGTCAATGTGGCGTCAAAATGAGCCACAAGATGGAAAAGGACTTGGATTCCTCCCATTGAATGAACGCACTATGAATAGAATGTGTCACAATTGCTTTCACATCCTGAACATAGGAGCATGGGGAGAATGTACAAAATTTGCAGAAGTTTCCTACATGAGGATTCCAGGCATGGTTTAGCATCTGTAGCCTTAGCAATGGTAGGTACACAATACTACAGTCTAAGTTGGAATCATACATTTTGCAATATTGAAACCCTTGTTTTCCCCATGGCTTTAATGATGTGACTATTTACAGTGACTAACACATGTACAGAATAGACATTCTCTTTGTACAATAAGGAGATGGTTTGCCTTCGCAGTAATATGATACATACAACCAAGTGTTTAAACGTAACCCCTTTATTGATGAAACCATTTGGAGTCCCCGAGGTGCCTGCAGCCGTGACACTTGTGAAGCCACCCGGTCTGGGTGCAGCCTGTCCAGCTTCGTAATGCGTCTGCGACCCCAGCAGAATTCAGCTGGGCCCTTTCCAGTAGCTGTGCATGGTGTGGTGCGGTGTGTAAGGAGAAAATCAGCTAACCTGTGATGCCAGGGTCCTTGACTGATTCTCTTTAATGCATTTTTTGTGGTGCGCACCATGCGTTCAGCCTGACTGTTGGTGGCAGGGTGAAAAGGAGCAGACGTGGCATGCCGGATCATGTTGGCTTGGAGAAATACCTGAAACTCAGAAGAGGTAAATTGTGGACCATTGTCTGATACTAAAACATCAGGAAGGCCATGGGAAGCGAAGATTCCTCTGAGCACCTGGATGGTCCTGGCAGTAGTAGTGGAGGACACAGGAATGACCTCTAGCCACTTGGAATGGCTATCCACAAGGAGGAGGAAGAATTGCCCCTGAAAGGGCCCAGCATAATCTATATGGACGCGTGACCATGGAGTGAGTGTCTCCTCCCACCTATGTACAGGGACCTGGGGCATTTCTGGCCATGATTGCTGGCACACTTGACATCCATGAACCTGGGCCTCGATGTCCTTATCGAGTCCAGGCCACCACAGATGGCTGCGCGCAAGCGCCTTCATTCTCACTATTCCCGGATGGCCCTCATGAAGAGAGAGCAAGACTCTAGTCCTCAATGAGGCCGGGATGATTACTCTGTTGTCCCACAGGATACACCCCTTGAATGTGGACAATTCATGCTTCCTACGCCAGAAGCTTTGGAAATCTGTACCAGGACATGTGTCAGGCCATCCTGACGACACACATGTCAGCATGCGTGCAAGCGTGTGATCAGTGGCAGTTTCAGCAGCCACATCCCTAGCATTGAGGGGAGATTCAGGTAAGTCCTGAATAGACAGAATGTGTACAGCAGGAGCAGGGTCTGCCTCTATTTGTTTAAGAGGTAACCTACTCAGGCCAGCAGCGTGGCCCATCTCAGTGCCTGGTTTGTGAACCAGGGTGTAATCATATGCTACCAAGAAACTTGACCATCTCAGCATCCTGGGTGAGATGATATGTGGGGTTTGTTTGTTGTTGCAAACAACCTCAGCAAAGAACTTTGGCCAGTATAGACCGTGGAATGGCAGCCATCGCATTCCTTATGCTGAACTCTTAGCGTGGCCTCCCCCTGCACACTGACTCGTGACCTGAAGGTCAGGGAGGATAAGAGTGGTGGGCCTGAGCTGGACTCATGAGCCACTCCTGGGACAACCCGTATTACAGGTGTCTGCAGCAATAATAGGAAGAGCGGACCCTGCGTCCAGCTCCATGGCCAGGGGAACTCCCTGCAACTCAACAACCATGCGCAGTTGTTTCTTAAGGGGCCGGTGAACCCTACGGGATGCGCAGACCCCCACCCTGTGTTGGCTGGGGTCCTTGGTACCTTTCAGAGGCAACTCATTAGGGGACCTCTGTTTCTGGTGACCCCAGCAGGTGGATGCGATGTGGCTCTGCCTGCCACATGCCCAGCAACAGCAGAATGAGAACGGCAGTCGGCTTTCCTGTGGCGACCTCCACAGCCGAAACACCAACAGGATGCAGGCGTCTGTCCTCTGCGCTCTTGCAGTCTTCTCATCGCCAACGGTTGAAGTCCGTCCTCGGATTCTTCTCCGGAGGCCTCTCACACGACTTCTTGCTGGACAGGGACTGCTGCTGGAGGGTTCTTGGTCACGAAGTGTCGGACTCGACAAGACAGCCCAGCTTGGACATCACTGTGACCGATAGCCTCATAGACGTCTCTCGCCGCAAGGAAGCAGAAAGGAAGGGAAAGGAGTCCCACAAAGCCAAGCCCACCTCCAGTGTTTGCGTACTGGCAGGTGGCTGCTTCTCCAGGATGCCGCACTTCTTGGAGAAGGGTCCCACAAAGCCGAAAGCCCACCTCCAGTGTATGCGTACTGGCAGGCGGTTGCTTCTCCTGGACGCTGCGCTTCTTGGGGAAAGGGTCCCACTCAGCCAAGCCCACTTCCATCGTATTCGTACTGGCAAGCGGTGGCTTCTCCTCGATTCCTTCTGCTTCAAGGCGTGAGAAGGGGTCCCTTGAAGCCGAGCTCACCTCCAGCATAGTCATGCTGGCAGACAACCGCTTCCACAGAACGCCGACTTCTCATCGCTCAGGCCTTCTGGTGAGTCGGCCTAGCAGCATTGTAGTAGTCTTCCGATGCGGCGAATCCCACCTTCATCGCCAATGTTCTGTCCTCTGAAATGAGACATCAAGGCAAGGCAGGTGCACAACGAGAAGGTTCTTTATTTAATACAATCACTTGAACAGACATAGAGAGAGATTGAACAGAACTAACTCAGAAGCAGGCAACAAGCTCTTTTATACTCCCCTTGCAAGGGGATGCTCAACCAATGGTTGCAGTCTATTCTCCCGCCTCGCGCATGCGCGCGAGGCTGGAGACAGCCTGTCTGGGTCCTCTCTGCAGACTTTCTGAGCCTTGCTGAATGACTCAGCAAGGCCCAGGACATGTTGCAAAGTAGGAAGAATTAATGGAGGTGGGGACGTAACATGAAATGATGTGTTCCATGTCATCCACTGATAGATTCAATTGGTTTTGCTGGTATCCTGTAGAACCATCCATCCTATCTAGTTCTTTCCCCTCATTCCTCTAATTTTGATGTGGATCAGAACCCCAATTTCCAGACCCAGTTTTTCTTTTTAAAAAGGTTAGTTGGCCACTAGATTGGAGAACTTAAAAATTATAAAGCTCTGAAATTGTCTAGCCTCTTGCTGGCTCCAATCATGTCACTGGAAGTATAAGTGAAAGATCTCATCTACTGTACTTCTATAGCCTGCTGTCAAGATATTCTTTTCCAATGGTCACTTGGGTTACTTCTTGGAGCCCAGAATTCTTAATGTCTCACCTCAGAAATATTCTGAAAGTAGAGCACAGCTCCCACAGAGCTCCCCAGACAAAATATTCAGAAGCACTAATCAGTCACCTAGTTGTTGATGGGTAAAAGTTAGTTGACAGATTGGTGTCAAAGAAGAAAAGCAAAAGTTCAATGAAACTATAAAATGAAAAGGAAAAAAATGCAGTGCATGAAGTAACAAAAAATTGTGTGTGTTCCTCAGGCTTCTCAGGGGGATGATATAGAGTAGAGATAGAAGGTGATATATTAGAGTCCCTGATCGTTGAGGTAGCAGAAATGAGAAGGAGAGCAATTGGGGCTGGCATTTGCATAAGAAACATGATCTGGGGAGTGTTAGAAAAGAAAATTTTAAAAAATTGCAAATGTTAATTTCATAACTTCATCATATTGAAACCAGATTTGTGTCTCTCTGCATTTCCAAAGATATTGTACAGCAGGAAAAGAATAAAAAAGAACAGTCAAAACCACCCATTAGGTCCCACTTAGGATCCTCCCAGAGGCATTTAGTTCAGCTACCATGAAAACAGGATTCTTAATTTAACAGCAAGCAAAGCTCTCACTTCAATGCAGTATTTTGAAACAGCCTCTTCAATTTTGCCTCATGGCGCATCATAAAAATACATATGTTCACACTGGCAGCTCCCTGCAGCATGGTTTCTTCAGCTATTTGCCTATTCTCCAGTTATTGCACAGGAACAAGTTAAGAACATGGCAGTAGTATTACATCCCCTGTAATTATGGAAATCGCAATCATGTTTTTTTTCCATTGGTGAAGCTCTGGGAATAGTGTCAATATTTATCTCTAAATGTATAGTGTTAAAATTGAAGTGAAAGTGAAACATGAAAAAACTGATAGTACAGGATAAAAAAACCCTGAAGCTCAAAATTGTTTTCTGGGACACCATGATCATGGGCTGGGATTTCAAGCAGGGTGATTTGTTTATGTGACATAAGTGAGAGCCAGTTGCCAAGCAGTCAAATCATGATCATGTCCCTAGGACAGCCATAACTTTGAGGGCTACTCATAAGTATCATTTGCTCAATACTGGCCTATCTTTGAATAGTTGATATATAAGTGGTCATTCTCCAAAAACTACCTGTAATTATATATTGTAACTCAGATCTCACATGGATGGATAAAAATTGTTTAGAACACCTAAAAAGCTTAATTGTAAGGCATATTATTTTATAAAACCAGTAAGTTGTACCAAAATAGTTTCTAAAATCAGGAGACCTTGTAGTTTTTCCTCATTAGATGTTCTTTGGTGTTCATATCAGGTCTCAGGATAATAATGAAGCATTTGGGGATAAAGATGCAGCCCAGTAAACCCAGAGTGGAGGCCAGGATGGAGAAGATTTGCACGGCTACTCAGGTAGGTGGGGACAAAGGAAATCCAAACACTACAGAAAACTAGCATGCTGAAGGTGATCCATTTGGCTTCGTTGAAGGTTCCTGGAAGCTTTCTGGCTAGGAAAGCCAACAAGAAGCAGAGGGCAGCCAGAAAGCCCATGTAGCCAAGAGCACAATAGAACATGATGACTGAGCCTTCATTGCATTGCAGCACAATGTGTCCTGGTAGAGAATATAGGTCAGAATCTGGGAATGGGGGAGAAATTCTCAGCCATGTGAAACAGATGCCTAGGAAAGGAAAGTAGGAGGGAGATCAGAAGAACGTAGGTGAGGTCCCGGTTATTGGCTTTGACTATGGGGATTTCTCAGTATTTAATGAAGGTTCCCAGAAAAGAGGCAGTAGTTATGGATAAGGCCAAGGCAAAGAGAACCAGGATGAGACCCAAGTTTTCTTTATAGGACAGGAAAGTTATAACTTTGGGGACACATTGATCTCATTTCTTATTGGAATGCTGATCATCTGGACACTTTTCACAATGGGCTGAGTCTGAAAAATATTTGTTGCGTGTGTCTGTTTCTGCAGCTATAAGATCATGACAAATGCAGATGAAACCAATTTACAACATAATATCTAAAATATATTTCAAAAAGTAATCAAGTAAAAAAGGATATTGGGAGAGGAGGAGATTAGAAAATACTTTTTGATTTTATTGATTAAGGCTTAAGTTAGATGGCGAGAAAACATATTAATGAAGGATGAATGAACAAATGAGAAGTAGTGAGGAAGTACTATGGAACATGCAGCTGAGTATGGTCTGAACAGTGAAAATGTATTGCAACACTGTTGTTTAAATTCTACCTGAAGAATCGGGTTGGCACAAGTCTAGAACTTTGGCTTTAAATAACTTAATTACAGTTGGGATGTGGTTGCTGCCTTGTTAGCATGCATATTTGATGATGACAAGGGATGCTGTTTGGGTTGTTTTACCAGGTTCACTCATTTGATTGTTCCAACAAGTAGAAGAGAGTTGTTGAATATATGGACTGAAATGGTATTAATTGGAACCATTTTGTGATCAGATAAGAACCATGCTGGAACTCAGTTGTCCACCAGGGAGACCCATATCACAAAGATGTGCACATGACCAAGGAATAATTCAATATTTCTTTCAGATATATTTATAGGACTCAACATTAATTAGAAACAGTCATCCCATATTTAAAGGCTGAAAACCAATTGCATGATCAATACTCATAAGACTTGCCTTCTTTCCTGAAACCAAGTAAGAAGATAGCAACTCAAGATATTACAGCAGTTTTTCATTATTTATTTTAATAGCAAAATTGCAAAATTGAGTGATAGTAACCAATCTTTGAAAAGTTTCTGGAACCCTTCAAGAAATTCATTTTTCTTGCTCCATGGAATTACAAAAATCCTATGCTACTAATTAGGTCTATAACCAGCAAGAAAGAAAATAACTTAAAAAATGTAGCCAGAAAAACAGGAATGAATTCTGATTGCATCCTCAATTTCTTTTTTTTTTCCAACAGCCACCTACCTTCTTGCACAGAGAAAGTTGAATCTATACACAGAGAACAGTCATAGCAGCAAATTGGTGCTTCCTCTCTCATGATCTTGGCATATCCTGCGTAACAGCTTTCTGAACATCTAGAAGACGGCACCATCTAAACATAAAAAATAGAACTCAGCCAGGGCAACATATGAATAAGAGGGGTTTACTTCAATGAGCTGATTTTCTGGAAGCCAAGGAACACACTGAGCCAACTCAGCGAAGGAGTAGTAGCATAGAAGTTACCCCATCTGCTGGAGATACACATAAATTAGTACTGACTTTTATGGAAAAGGTCATACATCACTTTATCACATCAGTCTATCCCTCTCATTCAGGCAGGGGAGGCATGCTACAGACCTGTCAGTCAAAGAATTCTGACTGGTAAGGCCTAGGAAGAGGGCTTTTTCTTCCACTGGCCCTGTATTGTGGAACATCTTGTCCTCAAAGGTGAAGAAAGTCCCCAATGTCTTGGTCTTCTAGCAAGAGGTCAAAGCTTGGCTGTGTAGCCTTGCGTGGGAGGGACACAAGGGCCCACCAATCATGGGGTTGGTTGCAGAAATATAAATAATAAATAAATAAAGAGACTCTATGCAGAAACAACAAATAAAAGTTGATTCTCTTTCTCTAATATCTCTATTGTCAATCCAGAAACCTTCCTTTATCTTGTTCTCCATTCTGAAGGAAAATCATTCCATTGCAAATGGTGTTTCTCTTTTGGGTATGTGCAGGAATGCTATATATTCTATCTTTCTCTCCCTCTTTGCTTTGGCAGGAAACCTCCGAAATCTGGCTTTCTGTTTTGCTGAAAGAGTGTCTATGTTTTTTTTTCTTATGGCTGAACCCCGTATCATATAAGTGATTTTATTCAACTGCTCATATTTTCCTCACCTCACTCTCAACAACTTTTGCTTATACAATCCAGTGGGCTAGTCCCTTGACATTTTTAGCTTTTCTTTTATTGAAAATAAGATTGTTTTATGGGATTTTAATAATATTTTCCTATTCCAGTTCAATAATGTACCCTCTGGAGGGCCCCAGCACAATTGATGATGTGACAGTTTCCAGTTTGTTATTAAGCTACAGAAAAACTGCTAAAGATACATAATACCTATGGAAATAAAGTTGCTATAGATTTTCTTATTTCGAAGTTATCTCAATTGTTCTAAATATGAATAATGTTGGAGCAGAATACATAAAGACACCAAATAGAAACCAAAAACTAAGCAGAAACAGCCACCTTGTGGAATGATGCTGGCCATAGGATGGCACCCTGATGCATGGAGACCTTGACTTCAGAGAGAACTTCTCTTTTACACTCCCAACTTTCACCCCAGCAGTTGACTTGTTGGGAAAACCAGTCCAGTGCATGATATCAAAATCAGCAACAGGAATTTCATTTTCATCCAAATAAACATCATCCCTGGAAATATTGTGAAGCTGAAAATTTCTCAGGAACTGATGAAGCTGCAAAGACATACATGCAGTTTACACATTTGAGCTTTAGTCTGGCTATGATTCTGGATTCGAAGCACTCTGAATAATTCAGTCAGTCACTTTGATTTGAAAAAGAATGATTTAGTATTTAGTATTTCATAGGAAGCTTCTCTCCCTCCTCCTGCATGGAATACTAGTTCTTCTTCAGATATGTCTTCCATTTCTTTGAAGGAATCACTATATTGTCCTACCAAACATTTTAACATAAATTGAAATTACACAAGAGTGAAATTTCAAGAATTAATTGAATTTTGTTAGACCCAAGTGTTTTCCTATGAAATCATAGCCTATTTCCTACTGTCTAAAAGGTTTCTGTACAGAGAGCAAATCACATTGTAAATTGCTTAGTAGATTGCAAGTATCCTACTTCAGCTTTTTCCCAGTCTTCAGACAGTATAGCCAGCACCAGCAGTTGGATGTGGAGAGTGAAGAAGAGTAATTACATAGAAACTGTAGAGTCAAAATGTTGGGGGGGGGGAATGCAGGCTGATCATGGTACTCAGGAGAGGTGGAGTGACTCAATGATTTAATGATGCTAGAGACAATCTTTACTCCAATGGTTTGAGTCCCAGCACTGCATGAGGAGGTGAGCTCCCAGCACTTGCCTTAGCTTCTGTACACCTAGCAATTCAAAATCATGCTTTATGTGAGTAGATAAATAGGTACCACTTCAGTGGGGAGACAAGCGAGCACTTCATGGGGCAGTTAAAATCCTGAATCTTCCTGGTTGCGACCCCCATTTGTAAGGCGGCTTCAGAGAAGGAAGAAGGCCTTGGATGCTGCCGCAGGAAAAGTTGCTCGTCTTTCTCGTGCAGAACTAGCTTACTCCCCTCCTGTGGTGCACTTAGGGAAGTGTGCAAGTGTGTACCTAACAGAGCCAGTAAAGAGGCAGCCAACTACTACTCTTCATTAGCATTGTAGTCTCCTGGTTAATGTAACACTGGCATATGCTAAATAAATAAATGGAACTCAGAAGCAAAGACACAAAGACCTGCTAGGTATCAGATCACTTTCTGGCTTGCAAAAAAGCTGAGCCATAGAGTGATAACCTTGCTGAAGTACAACGTGCTTCAACGTGCTGAGATGAAAGGAAATAGGAGTGTTACTTCTCTTCCCATCACCCTTTATCTGAATTATAACAAGAAAAAGCTGTGCAAGAAAGAAGGCTAGCAGGGAATTAAAAAAGGAGCAAGAGATCTACCTGTAGAAAACACAAAGGCTTTGATGGAACAGAAGTGCAGAGGAACTCCAAAGGAAGAAAAGACACAGTGAACTTGGTTGGGCTAGGAACCCAATCAATAAAGTGTTTCTTCATCAGTCAGTTTGGTGTAGTGGTGAAGACACCAGGCAAGAAACCAGAATAACAGAGGTGGAAGGCACCTTAGAGGTCTTCTAGTCCAATCCCCTGTTCAAGCAGGAAACCTTATACTATTTCAGACAAATGGTTGTCCAGTCTCTTCTTAAAAATATCCAGTGTTGGAGCACCCACAACATCTGGAGGCAAGTCATTCTACTGATTATTTTTTCTAATAGTCAGGAAATTTCCCCTTAGTTCTAGGTTGCTTCTTTCCTTGATCAGTTTCCATCCATTGCTTCTTGTCCTGCCTTCAGGTGCTTTGGAGAATAGTTTGACCCCCTTTTCTTCGTGGCAGCCCCTTAAATATTGGAACACTGCTATTATATCACCCCTGCTCCTTCTTTTCATTAAACCAGACATACCCAATCCCTGCAATTGTTTTTACCTCTATTAATGCAGCCTAAGGTTGTGTTGGCTTTTTTTGGCAGCTCAAATTTGTTTAACTACTAGGACTCTGAGATCCCTCTCGCAGTTACTACTATTGAGCCAGATACCACCAATTCTATACCTATGCATTTGGTTTTTCTTGCCTAAATGTACAACCTTACTTTTCTCATTTTTCAATTAATAGTGAGTTCTAATTTGGCCTGAGGCTTGGAGTCAACTGGATGAGCTTCAGCCATTCTCCCTCTGTCAGCCTCAGGAAGCAGGCCAGGGCAAATCACTTCTAAACTCTTGACAAGAAAACTGCAGAAATGGCTTCCGGTTCTGGCAGACGTGCGGGGCGATTGCTCCCTCCGCCGTCTGGTTTTCTCTTGCCGGGGGACCCTAAAAGGGATTGAAAGTCGCCTTGGAGGGGCAACGAGCGGGGAAGAGGATCTTCTGATTGATCGCGGAAGGGCAGCAGCCCTTCTGTTTGATCCGGAGCAGCTCTTTGGACTGACGGAGAAAAGATCGGCCACTCACATGGCCCATCATTAATGCCGTTTCCAGCCAAGGCCAAACTTACAGCTAAGCACATTGAAACCACCGTGGAGGAACCGGGTGAGACTTTACCTTCTTGTATCCCAACTATTCTCCTGTCAAAAGCTTTCTGAAACTCCTTCCCCCTGCGAGGAGAGAGGGAAGGAAACGTTTTTTTTCCCACCCTCCAAGATGGCGCCGCCTGACTACGTAGGGAAAATAAAGCCCTGAAAAATACAATTAAATAACTGGATTTATATTACCTTGATATCTGGGGACCCAAAAATCCTATTCTCACGGGGACCTGTCATCTCATCTATGAAAAATAACTTTATTGGGATAAAAACCTAGCCCTGGTCTTCAAAAAGATTTTAAATGCTGTCAGGGACATCTTGTGGTGAAGCCTGGTATAGCAAGTAAATACTTTTGTTAAAGAGACCTGCTTACAACCCAGATTTGTCCTTGGCACTATCTAAAAGAGATAAAAAGCTGAACAGCTGGACAGTAAAATTGGTTTTTAGAAATTGTGGAGGTGAACATTTACTTTCATCTAAGAAATAGCCTTCACTAAAGGACTATCTATAACTGTGTTAGAAATGGAGGAAGACCAGCAACAACTCAATTATAAACTCATACTTGAAAAAATCCTTGAAGCTACTGAGATAATTAAATCCACACTGAAAGATAAAGGTGCCAGCTTAAACTTACAAAATGAAACTCTGACTTCAACGAAAGAACTATAATTCAAAAACCAACAGAGGCGGAATAAATTAATATTAAGACACAGGACTTTAAAGATCAACAAATACAATCTACTGAAAATTTTGACAGACAAACCCTGACCGCAACTAAAGAACTTACAACCCAAAAAGCAACAGAAGTGGAACAAAGCAACACTAACATGGAGGCTGTTAAAGACCAACAAATGCAGCATACTGAAAACCTAGATAACCAAATAACAACTATAAAGCTGGACGTGACTCACTACCTACACCAGAAGAAACCTGAGGAACAAGAAGACCAAATTGTATTGAAGGAGCCACCAGGACAACAACCTAATGACTATGGATGTGCCAGCCTTTCTGGAAAACTAGATAACTAGATAACTGGTTCAAGCAATATGTACAAGAATGAAGGGAGATTTACCTGATGGATTAAAGGCATTGGTATGGAAGCCTGGTTGGCACAAAAAGAAAGACAGAGTTAGATTTTTTTAAAAAAATGGGATCTTTTGATTTATGATAGAGGATCCTAAAGTCTCAATTAATGGGCTAAAGGGAGATTTCTAGATGAAGGGAAATATGATTATTGGATTTAAATATTGTTGTTAAATGATAAAAAAATAAGGGATTAACTGGCTTAATATTCAGGATTTAGACTTATAAGGGAAATGAAAATTAATGATTAGGAATTAGCCTCGAACTATTGTTTAGCCCAGATAATATAGATAATGGACTTGAGACAATAAAGGACACTCTATTAGTAAGTGATAATGTATTAGGATGAGACATAGAAAATGTTTATAATATATTTAAGTAAGTAATATGAATATTCTAGATATGATAACTTTTATGTAGTGAAATAAAGGAAATTTGGATTACCCAAAATTCAAATACTATGGATATTAAAGGTTAAAATGGTATATTGTAATAAAAAATTAAAAATTAAGTAAAACTTAAAAACAGGATATGGATATGTATAAGCAAAAAATATATTGATAAATGTTCTAACTAACTTTGTAATAATTAAAAAATTATAAGCCTAAATGTGATATAACAAATGTTAAGGGAAATAGAGAAGGAATTTCTGATGATGTAACCTGAGATATGTACTAAAGGTTTTGCTATTGAACCACTGATTACCCAGTCACCATGCTGCTTTCCGAATACTCAATGTAAAATTGGAAAATCAATAAAACTTGTTTAAAAAGAAAAGAAAAGTGCAGAAACTAGTCGAGGCAGTTGTCAGGGATCAAAAACTGACTCAAAGGTGCAAACAATAAATTATTAGCTTTTTTTTAAATTTAAAGTGGAGATAGACATAATCCCCTTTTGTAAAATAGACTTATTTAGTATAACAAAGTTACTACTAAGTAATTTTGTTACTAGGCTGCTAAGAGGGTTTTAATAAGTTAAAACTCATAGTTATCAGTGTTTATTATTTCGTTGTGGAGTCTGGTGAAAATCTGATTGAGAGTGGTACAACTGAAGCTAAGACAAAACCTACAGCATGAAATCCTATTCTGTTGCCTATTGCTTAGAAATTCTGCCAAACAGGGATCATGTCTAATTCATCCTTATAGTATTTATGCTTAACACTGATTTTGCTCTCTTCCAGAGGTGCTATGGCAATCTAATGCAGAATTAAAAAAATATTTGAAATGCTTATGTTGCAGACTCAATCTTATTTTCATATATATAAATGTAATAACTGTTCTTACCGGTAAGTAAACTTAATCTTGACAAAAGGCTAGACCTGGATTTAGCTACCTACCTGAACCTCATCTGGGAATTGCTGGAGCATCCTGAAACTGTTTTAAACTGGTAGTGCAGTGGTTAGAATGCAGTACTGCAGGTTACTTCTGCTGACTACCAGCTGCCAGCAGTTCGGCAGTTCAAGTCTCAAAGGCTCCAGGTTGACTAAGCGTTCCATCTTTCCAAGGTCGGTAAAATGAGGACCCAGATTGTTGGGGGCCATACACTGACTCTGTAAAAATGCTTAGAGAGGGCTATAAAATGCTGTAAAGTGGTATACAAGTCTAAATGCTATTGCTATTGCTAATTTACAAGTGGGAAAAATTGCTTGTCACTTTAGAACGACTGTATCTCTGTCATTACAGCACCTCAAACCAGCACAGGTAGTTTCAGTTTAGAATGCCTGTAATCTCTCTCTCATTCACTCTTAAATATTACATGCTGGACAGCTGTTTGGAATATCTCTACATCCAATTTGATTTGGAGGAGTTGAAAGAGAACCATCAATGGAACCTCGAAGGACAGGTCTTACCCGCCATGGCTGTACAATCTGGGGTGACTGACGATCTCCAATCCACCTCCTCCTCTTACTCAGGTGGGAGGAAGAGATAACATTGAGGACTGAGGCCACCGCTTCGATTGCTCTGGAAATACTGGTGCCATCCTCAGTCAGCATTCTTGCAAGCACATCCTGGGGTGGTAATACCTGGTTCTCTTTTTCTATGCATCGTTCCCAAACTTTCTTAGGCAACACAGGCTTTGAATAGGAACACTGGAATGCTTTCTTTACAAACTGTTTCTCAGCAGGGGAATATGAATTAAGATGGTAATTCATATTCTGTTTGTCTGAGTAATGAAGGAAAACAAAGCATGCTTATGTTGGAGATCGAGCCTATAGGAAAATATTTCTATACTTAAAAATGACAAAGTTGTCACAATCCACACTTTCCCCCCAATGAATGTATTAATCCTGTCAGTACCACATATTACTGCTAATAGTATTCCTATAGCCTGACAGTCCAGTTGACAAACTATAATTTTTACTTCAGTATTGATAAGAAGGAGTACTATTTTCCTTTTTTCCCCTCAAACATGTCTCCAGTACGTATATCCACAGTTGTTGCTGGGACGACCACTGAGAGGACAATGCAAATCCCATTTTTTTACAGCTACAGTTTCCAAGCTTCTTTTAAAGTTTTCTCCTCTTTCATTGTCCAGAGAAAAGAGGCCGATCCATGTCCATCGGAAATGCAGGAGCAGCTTGACAATCGCAGAGTAAGGAGGTTCTGGTTTAGGGGTCATCCGGTAGAAAAAAGGAACATGATTATTTTGATCAGGAATGCGGCTAATGTCACCATAGTTGATCTAAGATAAAAGAGAAATTATTGCTAGTTTGTGACAGTTTAATGATAAAAGACAGATGTTTAAAGCTAAGGCCCTTTCCCCACTCCTGAGAAAAATATGCAGAAAAGAATACCTGTATTGCATATGCTGGCTCCCTTAGAGTTCTCTCCTCTTTTCCTACTTCCATTTGTGCTAAGGGAGCTATGACAATCTAAGAGAGATCCTCATGGATAATCCTCATGCAGCACATCCTTCTGGTAAAATCCTAGCCATGCAATTAAGCCTGGGTATTAGAGTAGATGCAGTGGGGCACTTTTATCACCAACAGCTGTGACTCACATGAATCCTAAACACTATGTGGGTCATCAACTAGTATATAATACTCTGCAATTGATTTCAGTTAGATAGGTGCATTGGAACAGAGGAAATTCCTGATTTAGTAGGGACATGCACGCAGAAACACCATTCAGATTGTTAATGATGGCTAAATCCAACTGTCTAGTGTAAATCTCCGTTCACTCTATGAAGCTTCAAATCTGATACTTTTGCCCGGTGCTCTGTCCACCAGCAGGAATTTGAACAATTGAAGGCAGTTAGGCAGTTCTCAATTTTGATTGATTATACAAAGTCTTTCACTTGCTTGTTCCCAAAAATGGGAATTATGCATGTATTGTTTTATCTCAACAACATGGGGGCCCAAAAAGGCGAATAACCTATCTGTCCTACAGATTGGATTCAGTTCCACAGGCTTACCCAACTTGCTTACATGTATTGTCAGTAACAACTTACTTACTGTCTATGGAAAGGACATTCTGTTGCAGCATGATATCACTGTGCATACAGCCCATGAAGTTCTTCTCAACCATGGGCATCTCCTACCCATCTCTGCATCATGCCTTTCATCCTATGATATGCAACTTTTGCTGAAACCAAGCATAACAATTTCCAAACCTACCCTTAAAAATCCAGTTGAATTTTTCCTGACTCCCATGACAAAGCATCAGGACAGTTTTTCTTTCACACTACCAAGAACTAAGTCAAGGGAGGAGTTAACAGAGGAACCAAGTTCTAATGCAAATTTTGACTGTTAACAGATTTTGACTGTTAACAAGGCAGGATATGCAGTTACCATGGGAAAAAAAAACATTATAGAAGAACATTATAGCATTTGGTCTCCTGTTTCAACACAAGTAGCAGAACCAATAGCATCAAGCCCTAAGCTATTAAGAGATGAAATCAGCAAATATTTATAAAGACTCAAAAGGAAGCTTAGAAGGATTATTATTATTGATCCTTGCACAATCAGCCAGATGTTCAGACTGGATTTGGCATTTTTGTCTACCTATTGAGTCCTTACCAAGGATCTGGGATAGGCAGATGTGGATGTTTGAATTGATGGTATTACACCTATTGTCACAGAATGGAAGCTGTTCCTAATAAGACCACCTTTTGCAATTGACTGATGGCAAATTTGTCAATGCCAATGGTGTCCAAGTGGTGCTCCAGTTTTGGGGGAATTGCACCCAAGACGTCTATTACCTTTGCCACAGTTGTCCTATTTCTATTTGTAGGTCTTTGTATTTTGTTATCTTCTCCAGTTCTTTCTCTTCTATTCTGCTGTCTCCAAGCATTGCTATGTCCACTATCCAAAATTTTTGTTTTTCTTATCGACAATTGTTAAGTCTGGGATGTTATGTGGCAGGTGCTTGTCTGTTGTTGTTATTATTGTTGTTAATGATAATGATAATGCAGTGTTAGTAATTATGTGGAGGCTTTGGTACAGGAAGAGCAGATTTCACTGCAGAGCCTAATTGACTGTTGACTGAACTGGTATCTAAATGGGTCATTTCAGCAGTGATCCAGTCAGGCAGATGGAGTCACATTGTAAAATGGGTCATCCAATTAATAAGCATTGTTTAACAATCTCATTCTAAAGAACCCAAGAGAACTGGCATGGTGGAAAGCTCCAGTTCATAATAGGAGAGAAATATTTATGATGCTGTCTTGTGGAGTAGAGGAAACATATTAAAGCTGCAGTTTACTTCACCCATTGGATGGTCTTGCTTGACCTATTCACTTTTCTTCATATCTTTCTTTTGCAGTTTGTGCCTCAGAGCCAAACTTTAAAAAATGTTGAATTTAATAGCTTTGATAGTTATTAAGTACTGAACTAGGCTGCCATCTATACTTCCATCACTGCAGGTTATGAAAGAGAAGCTGGATAGCCTTTTGTCTGGAGTGGTTTGAAGATTCCTACTCTGGGCAGGGGGTTGGGCTGGAAAATCTCTACAGACCCTTTTATGTTTTTCATTCTAGGACTCTGAACCTCTTTAGTGCTGGTCATTAACTTTTCAGTGTAAAATTCTCCACACATACCTTCTTGGCTTTCTTTCTTCTTAATTTGTCATACATATTTTCAAAATACTTAATGACTACTACCTCCAACTCATTTTAATATTATGTGACATATTCAGCACGTTTTCATTTCTCAAAGTGGGCAGAAGCACACTGTTATATACAGCAATTGCATGTTTATCAACAAACACTCATTCCTACAACAGGACACATTCTACTATTCCATTTCTCCAAGCATTTGTGTATCTTAATGTTTCTCCATCTTTACTCAACTTTAATAAACATTCTACCACTGGATCCAAGTTCATTTATATGTTGTTTTGTTTCTTTGAAGAAAAGTTCTTCAGTGATGGAAAAAGAGAAGGCATAAACCGAAGGCATTGTTTTTAAGCCACATTATAGTATGAATACATACATACATACATACATTTAATAGAAAGAAAATTATTTCAGTTCTTTCAATATCTACTCTCTGCCTGCCTCCAGATTTATTTGGAGATATAAATAATGTGTGCTTTCTGGGCTAATTTGAAGAATTCATGACATGGAATTAAGTTCATTTTAACTTCATACCTGTGGAATTTTATAGATGCTCAAGAATGTTGAAATATGATCAAATAGTTCCGAAACCATCTCTTCCAGAACTGCCAGCAGGTTCTTTTGTTTTCCACATCTGTAGTTTGGGACATTCTCCTGCCCTATAGACAGCAAGTCCATCATGGCCTCATATGTTATTCTTGCATTGAAGAAGTTATCATAGATGTTGTACCCCAGAGTGATGTTGGGTAACATGTTTGGGCTCTGGTTGATCTCATGGACAGCCAAGAGGAAGAGCAGAGTATGGCAGAACATTGCTGACTTACTGCAAAATAATTGGCTATCTATACAATGACTGTAGGTTGCAGTCCCAAAAACATTGTTCAAAACATACTTTTCACCGCAGAATCCAGACGAGGCATTCCCACATCTCAAACCCCCCCCCCCCCCAACGCAGTGTTTGGGAGGAAAAGCCAGGTTTTCATAACGCTTCAGAATGTTTAAAAAAATGCTAAAACCAAATGTATATACATGTTGTCATAATATTATATTACTTCTTATAGTCAGGAGGTGATTAATAGCTGGATTCAAGTGCTGGATTCATTCTTGAGAAAAATGATATCACCTATCTGGAGATAGTCCTCATCTCAAAAGGCCATTGTTAGAGATTGTTTTGCTGCAGAATATTGATGGCTTTAGAGTTTATGAACTCTATTCAAAAATCTTTAATGCAATTCTCTATAGCTAAAATATTAGCTTATCATGAGGTTTTTGGATAGAGGTTTTTGAAAGGTATTCCTTATATTTAAAGGTATTCCTTATATTTAAAGCAAAAATAAAATGGAAGTCACAAAAGCTTCCCAAATAGGTCAAAGGCATTGGTTGGAAAGTAAAGTTGGAAAGTGTGGAAGGAAGGATAGAGTGCAATGCAGGGAAGGAGAGGAGATAGTGGGGAGCAAGCTCAAGAGAACTCCTTCTGCTGAAAGGTTTTGAGTTACTTGATTATGAGACAGTAGGCAGCTATATAACTATGACTTACACATAAATAAATAAAACAAATATCTGCTGACCCTCTACGGTACCAAAGTAATAATTTAAGAACAGGCAGAACCCCATCAGGCAAGAATCATCTTCGAAGAGTGCTGCCGAAACTGCCCAGTGTTGAGACTGACCTTTGCTTAATAGGAACTTTGCATGCTCAGCTTGTCAAAAATTATCATGTACCTAAGAAGCCTTTTCTTCCTTAAGCAAATTGGGAGAAGCAATAATGACCTGCCTTTCTCATGGTGAGGAATTGGGAAAAGGGAAATCATTGGAGGTGGTAAGTTCAATCACCAGAATCCTATACTTGCCCACAATTACCTTTTCAACCTGTGGGTTGGAGGCTTAGAGAAAATATATGGGAAACGTCGAGAAAATATTTTAGATGTTATTGCAGTAATCAGGTAATTTCCTGGCTTGTAGTAATTAAACTTCTTAAATTCTTCTATTGTCACCTTCAATGGACATTTCATCTGCATCGTGGCCCAGGGAAATTGGGACAGAAACAGAAACAGAAAGAAATGCGTTTTCAGCAATAGCGTTTGACAGATATTGATAGAGATGCTTCCTAAAGTTCTTTCTCTGGCACAAAGTTGAAGTTCAGCGATCTCAAAATAGCTCCTCTGCAGTGAAGATTTTCCAGTTTGCCCCACTTATGGAAGAGAAACCTGCAACTTCAGACTAGCATAGTCTCTGCCTAAGTCTACTTCTTCTCTCAGCAGTGCTGGAGATAGTTACAGAACAGATTTTTCAGTTGTTTATATCCCATTTTTAATCACATTGTTTAAAACTAAAGGTAGTGGTGAAAATTCCATAAACTTGTTTCAAAATAAAATAAATGAGCATGGTTTTAATAATTAGAAGGGGAATTGGGAATGTTACATCAGAACACTGCAGTCAAAGAAAATAATTTTTTATGACTCATGGGCATAGTCCAAATTTAAGTATCAAGAAGGGAATAATTCAGGGAAGTTTGACTGCTTTTTACCCTAAAAAAATATTTTTGAGACTCTTTAAGATTGTCACGTGGTAAAACAATTAAATACTTTTTCACTAGCCAGTGGAGAAATTTTAATTTCTTCTTATTGTGTCTTGTGTGAATGAAACCATCTTCTTCAATGAAGGTCAGATATTCCAGAATGCTTACCTCTTGTTGTTGTTGTTAGTTGCGAAGTCATGTCCGACCCATCGCGACACCATGGACAACATTCCTCCAGGCCTTCCTGTCCTCTACCATCTTCTGGAGTCCACTTAAGCTCATGCCTACTGCTTCAGTGACTCCATCCAGCCACCTCATTCTCTGTCGTCCCCTTCTTCTATTGCCCTCAATCTTTCCAAGCATTAGGCTCTTCTCCAGTGAGTCCTTCCTTCTCATTAGGTGGCCAAAGTACTTGAGTTTCAACTTCAGTATCTGGCCTTCTAAGGAGCAGTCAGGGTTGATCTCCTCTAGGACTGACCGGTTTGATCGCCTTGCAGTCCAAGGGACTCACAAGAGTCTTCTCCAGCACCATAGTTCAAAGGCCTCAATTCTTTGGTGCTCAGCCTTTCTTATGGTCCAACTTTCACAGCCATATATTGCAACTGGGAAAACCATGGCCTTGACTATACATACTTTTGTTGGCAGGGTGATGTCTCTGCTTTTTAGTATGCTGTCTAAATTTGCCATAGTTTTCCTCCCCAGGAGCAAGCGTCTTTTAATTTCTTGGCTGCAGTCCCCATCTGTGGTGATCTTAGGAAGATAAAATTTGTCACTACCTCCATTTCTTCCCCATCTATTTGCCAGGAATTGAGAGGGCCGGATGCCATGATCTTGGTTTTCTTAATGTTGAGTTTCAAGCAAACTTTTGCACTCTCCTTCTTCACCCACATCAAGAGGCTCTTTAGTTCCTCTTCACTTTCTGCCATTAGAGTGGTATCATCTGCATATCTTAGGTTGTTGATATTTCTCCCAGCAATCTTAATTCCAATTTTTGATTCATCTAGCCCTGCCTTTCTCATGATGTGCTCTGCATATAAGTTAAATAGGCAGGGCCACAGAATACAGCCTTGCCGGACTCCTTTTCCAATTTCCACTGTTGAGTTTTCCAAATTTGCTGGCAAATTGAGTGTAGCACTTTTACTGCATCGTCTTTTAAGATTTTGAATAGCTCAGCTGGAATACTGTCACCTCCACTAGCTGTTGTTGTTGCTCAGATGTTAAGCTCATTCTTGTATAGTTCTTCTGTGCAGTTTTGCCACCTCTTCTTAATCTCTTCTATCTCTGTTAGGTCCCTGCCATTTTGGTCCTTTATCATGCCCATCTTTGCATGAAACGTTCCCTTCATATCTCCAATTTTCTTGAAGAGATCTCTAGTTCTCCCTATTCTATTGTTTTCTTCTATTTCTTTGCACTGTTCATTTAAGAGGGCATTCTTATCTCTTCTAGCTATTCTCTGGAATTCTGCATTCAATTGGGTGTATCTTTCTCTTTCTCCCTTGCCTTTCGCTTCCCTTCTTTCCTCAGCTATTTGCAAAGCTTCCTCAGACAGCCATTTTGTTTTCTTGCATTTCTTTTTCTTTGGGATAGTTTTAGTTGCTACCTCTTGTACAATGTTGCGAACCTCCGTCCATAGTTCTTCAGGCACTCTGTCTATCAGATCTAATTCCTTAAATCTATTTGTCACCTCTACTGTATATTCATCAGGGATATGATTTAGTTCATACCTGAGTGGCCTAGTGTTTTTCCCTACTTTCTTCAATTTAAGCCTAAATTTTGCAACGAGAAGCTCATGATCTGAGCCACAGTCAGCTCCTGGTCTTGTTTTTACTGACTGTATAGAGCTTCTCCATCTTTGGCTGCAGAGCACATAGTCAATCTGATTTCTGTGTTGACCGTCTGGTGATGTCCATGTGTAGAGCCGTCTCTTGGGTTGTTGGAAAAGAGTGTTTGCTATGACCATCGCATTCTCTTGACAAAATTCTATCAGCCTGTGCCCTGCTTCATTTTGCACTCCAAGGCCAAACTTGCCTGTTATTCCATTTATCTTTTGGCTTCCTACTTTAGCATTCCAATCCTCCATGATGATAAGGACATCATTTTTTGGTGTTGATTCTATAAGGTGCTGTAGGGCTTCATAGAACCAGTCAATTTCATCCTCTTCAGCACCAGTGGTTGGGGCATAGACTTGGACTACTATGATATTGAATGGTTTGCCTTGGATTCGCACTGAGATCATTCTGTCATTTTGGGGATTGTATCCCAGTATTGCTTTTCCTACTCTTTTATTGACTATGAAGGCTACTCCATTTCTTCTGAGGGATTCTTGCCCGCAGTAGTATACCTGATGGTCCTCTGAATTAAATTCACCCATTCCTGTCCATTTTAGTTCGCTGATTCCTAAGATGTCGATGTTCAGTTTTGTCATCTCTTGTTTGACCACGTCCAGTTTGCCTGGATTCATGGATCTTACATTCCAGGTTCCTATGGAAAAAAAATCTTTACAGCATTGGACTTTCCTTTCACCACCAGATGCATCCACAGCTGAGCGTCCTTTCGGCTTTGGCCCAGTCACTTCACTCTTTCTGGCGCTACTAGTACTAGCCCTCTGCTCTTCCCCAGTAGCATATTGGACACCTTCCGACCTGAGGGGCTCATCTTCCAGCGTCATATCTTTTTGCCTTTTGGTACTGTCCATGGGGTTTTCATGGCAAAGATACTGGAGTGGGTTGCCATTTCCTTCTACAGTGGATCACATTTTGTCAGAACTCTCTGCTACGACCTGTCCGTCTTGGGTGGCACTGCATGGCATAGCTCATAGCTTCATTGAGTTACGCAAGCCCCTTTGCCATGACAAGGCAGTAATCCATGAAGGAGTGCTTACCTCTAGGTAATGATATATCCTAAAATCAATATTGTTTTGAACAATTTTTTTTTCTTGAATACTGCACTCTTTTGGCCTATATAGAGAATAAGTTCATATGGATTGATAATCAACTGTCATGTGGCATCAACATCTACTGACATCATAGCTGGACCATCTTCAGGATGATTTGTCCATAACGTGGACCTTCATATATCTCAGTGACACACACTTTGACACTAATTGAGTCCAGCCGCCTTGATGCTGGTCATGTTCTTCTTCTCTTTCCTTCTACCTTTTCCCAGATCTGTCTAGTACAGTACATCTTTTACAACTCTATCTGGATTTGTCTAGTATAGTACATCTTTTACAACTCTATCTGGAGTAAGAGGAACTTGCCAGAATAACCCAAGCCCTTTTCACCCTTGCCTGGACTACTTCAATGTGTTGTACGGGGGTGTTTCTTCAAAGACCATTCAATAGTTTCAATTGGACTAAAATGCAATTACTCAGCCGTTGGTGCGTCAAAGGGATTCTGTACTGATTTCTTATTAGCTTTGGTCCTTACTAGCTTCTAAATGCAGTTCAAAGTTTTGACCTTTAAAATCATACATGGCTTGGTAGTAGAATATTATTATTATTATTATTATTATTATTATTATTATTATTATTATTATTATTATTATTATTATTATTATTATTATTATTATTATTATTATTATTATTATTATTATTATTATTATTATTATCAAGGCACTACCTTGACGTGGTTGTGGGGCTTGTGTACTCTGAGGAACATGAGAGCTATGCCAGAGGTTCAACCATAATGGACAGGTCTCATCAGAGGAGTCAGACAAAGAGTGTCTCTCCCATAAAAAATATGGTGAGACGTAAATTTCAGAATGCCATACCAGCTTGGATGTCGCCTGGGTTAACAAGGTCCACACTATCTGTTGGAGTTCCTGGATATCTGGTGAAAAATGGGTTACAGGACTCAGGACTGTTGGCTGAGCAACCAGGGCCAGCAGCTGCAGAACTACTGGAAGAAAAGGTGTTTACCCGTTGCAAATACACAGTGATTGAAAACAAAGAAATAATGATCTGTTATTACAGATCAAGTCCAACAAGAAGAGGATATCTAAAATGAATGTACCAGTTCCGGAAAGAACAACATCCAGAATCAGAAATAACAGAACAGAGACTAGCAGATCAACGCCGATTTATAATACAAAATAAAGTATTCACAGAAACAGAATTGGACGAACTGCAAAGGTTTACCCAGGGCAAAGAAATCAAAGCCTTGCCAGAAGTAATTCAGAATGTAGAGGCAAACCAGGGGGAGTTGGCAGTGAAGGAATCCAACAGAGATATACAACTGTTCTCATTTGGAAACCAGGCACCTCTTCCTCAGGAAGAACAAAGCCCTCTAACTAAAGAAATAAAAGAATTGAAACAAAGAATAACTGAGCATCTAGAACAACACAAAAACAACAGAATAAGGCTGCCTGCATTGAAGCTTGTTCCAAAGAAACAGCTAGCACAAGCATTAAAAGATGCAAATACTGCAATATCAAGTATAAGCACCAATTCACTGCAAGAAACAAACCAACTAATGTACAGCACAGCTGCAGTTATAACTGAATACCTGGGATGCAAAATCAACAAAGAAGAAAAACAAACAATGCACCACAAAAATGGAAGGTTAGGCTAGAAAATAAGATCAGCAAATTAAGATCACATGCAAGCAAGCTAGAACAGATGAAAGAAAAGAAGCTGAAGAACGAGAAGACCAAAGAATATCTAATCAAGAAATACCACTTAGAAACAAGAAAGATCAAGGAAGCACTGGAAATAATAAAGCAGCAAATAACAGCTATAGCCAGGAAAATCAGTAGATACGAAGCTCGAATAACAAATTATAGGCAGAACCTCCAATTTCAATCCAATCAGAAACATTTCTATCAATCCATCAATGGAGAAACTGCAATGAATCAGTCAGTACCTGACAAGGAAGAAACAGTGCAGTTCTGGAAGCAGATATGGGATAACCCAAAGAAATACAACAAGGATGCAGCTTGGTTAAAAGAGGTGGATGCAAATAAAACAGAAGTTGAAATGAAAGAACTAGTAATAACAACAAAAATGGTAGAAAAATGAGCAAGGAAGATCAAAAATTGGTCAGCACCAGGTGAAGATGAACTGCATGGGTTTTGGTTGAAACATCTAACTGTTCTATACCCACTCATTGCCAAGCAGTTCAACAATATACTACAAGGAGGAGAAATTGAAAAGTGGCTAACAACTGGGAAAACCTACCTAATAATGAAAAATCCAGCAAAAGGGGCAACACCAGGCAACTACAAGCCAATTACCTGCTTTCCAACAACTTTCAAATTGCTAACTGGTGTGGTAGCTGATGCAGTACAACAGCATCTAGTTGAAAACAATCTCTTTCCACCTGAGCAGAAAGGAAACCGCCCCAATAGCAAAGGAACAAAAGATCAACGCCTAATAGACAAAATGATCTTGGAAAACTGCAAGAAAAGGAAGACCAACCTGAATGTGGCATGGATTGACTACAAAAAGGCATTTGACTCTCTGCCACATGACTGGATAATCAAGTGCCTAGAAATAACAGGAGTCAATAGAAACATCAGAAAATTTGTGCAAAGATCGATGGCACAATGGAAGACACAGTTGCAGATCAATGGTGAGAGACTGGGAGAGGTTAGCATCAAGAGAGGAATATTTCAAGGAGATTCATTATCACTATTACTATTTGTTATTGCACTGTTTCCTCTGTCAACAATACTGAATAACTCAGGACATGGCTATCAAACATCAAAAACATCTGCCAGACTATCCCACCTCCTTTACATGGATGATCTGAAGCTGTATGGAAAAACATCTTCTGAAATAGAATCGCTGCTCAACATTGTCCATATATATAGCCAAGATATTGCAATGGCGTTTAGCTTGGACAAATGTGCCACACTTACTATCAAACAAGGAAAAATAGTGAAAACTGAAGGAATCAAGATGCCCCATGAAAATAACATTAAGAGTCTGGATGAGGAAGATTACTACAAATACTTGGGTATCCTTCAAGCTGACAACATCAAGCACACTGAAGTCAAGAAAAAGATTAGAGGTGAATACATCAAGAGAGTGAAGAAGATCTTAAAGTCCAAACTCAATGGAGGAAATACCATAAAGGCAATCAACACCTGGGCAATTCCAGTCATTAGATACACAGCTGGAATAGTGGACTGGACTCAAGCAGAACTAAAAGCAATGGATAGGAAGACCAGAAAAATAATGACAATGAATCATGCCCTTCATCCACGCAGTGACATTGACAGACTCTATCTACCAAGGCAAATAGGTGGGCGTGGAATGCTGCAAATACATCAGATGGTTGAAGAAGAAAAAATGGCTTTGGAAGAATATCTGAAGGACAGTGATGAAGATGCACTGAAATTAGTATATCAGGAAAGCTTACTGACTACTGGAGAGACTAAACTGGCTTACAAGAAAGACCAAATGAAGAACAGAATAGACACATGGGAAGACAAAGCACTACATTAAAAAAATAGCTGGGAAAGCAGATAATAACAAGACCTGGCAATGGCTAAGAGCAGGAAAATTGAAGAAAGAGACCGAGGGACTAATTCTGGCTGCACAAGACCAAGCCTTAAGGACAAATGCATATAAAGTCAAAATTGAGAAGACAGCAACAGACAGTAAGTGCCGCCTATGCAAACACGCTGAAGAAACAGTGGACCACCTGGTAAGCTGCTGCAAGAAGATCGCACAGACTGACTACAAGCAGTGGCATGACAAAGTAGCAACAATGGTGCATTGGAAGATCTGCAAGAAATATCATTTGCCTGTAAGCAAGAACTGGTGGGATCATAAAATAGAAAAAGTCATAGAAAATGATAAAATTAAACTGCTCTGGGACTTCAGAATTCAAACAGACAAGCACCTGCAACATAACACCCCGGACTTAACAATTGTCGATAAGAAAGACAAAAAAGTCTGGATAGTGGACATGGCAGTGCCTGGAGACAGCAGAATAGACGAGAAAGAACTGGAGAAGATAACAAAATACAAAGACCTACAAATAGAAATAGAAAGACTGTGGCAAAAGCAAGCAAGGGTAGTACCAATAGTAATAGGTGCCTTGGGTGCAATCCCAAAACAACTGGAGCACCACTTGAACACCATTGGCATTGACAAATACGCCATTAGTCAATTGCAAAAGGCGGCCTTACTAGGAACCGCCTCCATCCTGCGACAATATCTGTAATAACATCAAACATCCACATCTGTCTATCCCAGGTCCTTGGTAAGGACTCGATAGGTAGACAAAATGCCAAATCCAGTCTGAACATCTGGCTGACTGTGCGATGATCCATAATAATAATAATAATAATAATAATAATAATAATAATAATAATAATAATAATAATAATAATAATAATAATAATAATAATAATAATAATAATAATAAATAATAATAAATAATAATAAATAATAATAATAAATAATAATAATAAATAATAAATAATAAAGTTGGAAGGGACCTTGGTGATCATCTAGTCCAACCCCCTGCTCAGGCAGGAAACCCTATACCATTTTGAACAAACGGCTGTCCAGTCTCTTCCAGTGTTGGAGCATTCACTGCTTCTGGAGGCAGGTTGTTCCACTGGTTAATTGTTCTAACTGACAGGAAGTTTCTTCTTAGTTCTAGGTTGCTTCTCTCCTTGATTAGTTTCCATCCATTGCTTCCATTCTATCCCTCTGTTAATGCAGTTAATGCAGCCTAGCACTGTGTTGGCTTTTTTTGGCAGCTGCAGCACACTGCTGGCTCATATTTTAAGATTGCCACTAGGACTCCGAGATCCCTCTCACAGTTACTACTATTGAGTAAGGTACCCCCTATACTATACCTGTACATTTGGTTTTTCTTGCCTAAATGTAGAACCTTACTTTTTTCACCATTGAATTTCATTTTGTTAGATTGCGCCCAGTGTTCAAGTCTGTCCAGATCCTCCTGTATCTTAAGCCTGTCTTCTGGAGTGTTTGCTATTCCTGCCAGCTTGGTGTCGTCTGCATATTTGATGAGTTCCCCATCTTTTCCCTCATCCAAATCGTTGAGGAAGATGTTGAAGAGCACTGGGCCCAGAACAGAGCCCTGAGGCACCCCACTATACACTTCCCTCCATGTAGATGCGGTTCCATTGAGGACCACACGCTACTCCATCAAATAGGTTTTGAAGGATGCAATGAATAAAGGTCTCAGGTACATATTTAGCAGAAGGACTCAAATCTGCCCATCGTATAGCATTGACCATGTTCTCAGCTTCTCAGATTTTGTTTACCCCTTCAACTTCAGCCTTTTTTGGTATTGCACTCCTACAGCACCATCTCTTGATCCCCTACTAGATAGCATGACAGCAAATGTCATCACATTATGAACAAGTCAGTAACAGGCCATTTTTCATATTAATGTACCAGGGAATTTCAACTAGATCTTATTTGTAATCATGAAGAGATAAGATAAGATAAGATAAGATAAGATAAGGTAAGGTAAGGTAAGGTAAGGTAAGGTAAGGTAAGGTAAGGTAAGGTAAGGTAAGGTAAGGTAAGGTAAGGTAAGATAAGATAAGATAAGATAAGATAAGATAAGATAAGATAAGATAAGATAAGATAAGATAAGATAAGATAAGATAACCTTTATTGTCATTTTTATATTGTGGGCACAATGGCACACATAAAAATGAAATTTAGTTGCCCGCTCTCAAAGTGAAACATATACATGACACACACCTAAAACATACTATGTAACACATATATATAGACCACATCCCTACATATACATAGCAAATAAATATTAAATACTGTCCATCTTGAATATATAACGCAAGGAGGAAGTTTGAGAGTTCGCAAGGTTAATGCTGTATGGAATGAAACTATGGCTGAATCTGGATGTTCTGCTACGGATACCACGAAGCCTCCTCCCAGAAGGTAACAAGGAAAACAGGTCGTGAAGAGGATGGGTAGTGTCCCAGATAATCTTATGGACCCTGCTCAAGCAACGCTTCTGTGCTATGTCCTGGATGGTAGGGAGGGAACTGCCAATGATCTTTTCAGCCATTCTCACCACTCTCTGAACCGCCTTCCTGTCTGAAGCAGTGATGCTTCCAAACCAGACTGTGATGCTATATGACAGGATGCTCTCGATTGTCCCCCTGTAGAAAGTGGTCAGGACAGGGGAAGGAAGATGTGCTTTTCTCATGCAGCGCAGAAAATGCAGACGCTGCTGTGCCCACTTCACCAGTTTCTCACTGTTGAGCGACCAAGTCAGCCTACATGTTAGCTGCACACCCAGGAATTTGATGCTGGTAACCATCTCCACAGGTGAATCATTAATGCACAGAGAAGTGTGGCTGTGCCTGCCTTTTCTGAAATCAACAATGATCTCTTTGGTTTTTCCTGTATTTAAAACTAGGCTGTTTTCCTTACACCAGTTCACCAACCCCTCAACCTCCTTGCGGTAAGCTTCCACCTTGTCATCCTGAATAAGGCCCACTACTGTTGTATCATCTGCGAACTTCACAATATGGTTGGTGGCAAACCTAGCACAGCAGTCATGGGTCAACAGGGTGAACAGCAGCGGACTTAAGACGCAGCCCTGAGGAGAACCTGTGCTCAAGAAAATGGTATTAGAGGTATTTGTTCCAACTCGCACATATTGGGGCCTGTTGGTAAGAAAATCCAGAATCCAGTTGCACAAAGGAGTGTTTAAGCCTAAAAGGCCCAGTTTGTCTACTAGATGCTGGGGAATGATTGTGTTAAACGCCGAACTGAAGTCGACAAACAGCAAACGCACATGAGTATTTCTTTCCTCTAAGTGCTTCAGGCTCAGATGGAGAACGGAAGAAATAGCATCCTCCGTAGAGCGATTTGGTCAGTAGGCAAACTGAAGCGGGTCAAATGCTGGCGGGAGGCTAGATACAATAGTGTCCTTTATCAGCTTCTCAAAGCATTTCATGATGGTGGATGTCAGTGCAACCGGACAGTAATCATTGAGGCCTGTAATTGTGGACTTTTTTGGCACTGGCAAGATGATGGCCATCTTAAAACACAATGGGACCACTGCCTGCTGCAATGAGAGGTTGAAAATATCTGTGAGAACACAAGCCAGCTCCTCTGCGCATTCCCTGAGGACACGTCCAGGGATGTTATCTGGGCCTGCTGCTTTCCGAATGTTAACTGTCTACAGTGTTTTCCGGACAGAGATGACATCAAAGCTAGGCACTTGCTCATCTGGATGGGGCACAGCTTTCCTAGCAGGAGTACTATTTGATGCCTCAAATCTACCAAAAAATGCATTCAGTTTGTTTAGGAAGTCTGTGTCATCCTTACATCTCGATGGAGCCACCTTGTAATCCGTAATGGCCTGGATCCCTTGCCACATTTGCCTGGTGTTTGTTGGGTCCTGAAAAAAGTTCTGAATTTTCTGGCAATGGGCTTGCTTTGCACCTTTTACGGCACTTTTCAGATTTGCTCTGGCTGTTCTAAGTGCCAGCATGTCACCAGATTTAAAAGCCACATTCCGTGCTTTCAGCATCTTGCGGACCTCATAAGTCAGCCACGGTTTTTCATTCGCCCTCACAACAAAGCTTTTCAGGACACAGACATCTTCTATGCACTTTTGGATATATGCAGACACCGTGGTGGCATACTCCTCAACATTTGTATGTTGGTTATCAGTAGCTGCTTCCTTAAACATGCCCCAATCTGTACATTCAAAGCAGTCTTGTAATGCTTCTATAGCTCCCTCTGTCCAAATCCTCACCTGCTTTACTGTAGGTTTCACTCTGACTAATAAAGGTTTATATGCTGGAATAAGCAGCACTGAGAGATGGTCAGAGGAGCCCAGGTGAGGGCGGGGGATAGCTTTGAAAGCCTTCTTGATGTTGGAATAAGCAAGATCCAGTGTATTGTCCCCTCTGGTTGCAAAGTCCACATATTGATGGAAATGTGGCAGGGTAGCTTTCAAATCCACTTGGTTAAAGTCTCCCACAGCAATAAATGCACCTTCTGGGTGAGTAGTTTGTAAGTCACTGATGGTATGGTGGAGAACCTTCAGGGCCTCTTCTCTGTTTGCATCAGGGGGGATATACACAGCTGTGATAATGGTAACAGAGAATTCTCTAGGCAGATAGAAGGGTCTGCATTTGATGGTCAGAAGCTCCACATCTGGGGAGCACAGACTTGAAACCACCTTGGCATTATTACACCATCTGTCATTTATATAAAAACAGACACCCCCTCCCCTGGATTTGCCACTAAGAGTAAAACTCCTGTCCAGCCGAAATGTTGAAAATCCCATCAAGCTAACAGCACTATCTGGGACAGAGGGCTTTAACCAAGTCTCTGTTGCAATAATGACACAGCAATTTCTCACCTCCCGATTTGTTGTTAAATCCAGCCTCAAGTAATCCATTTTTGGTTCTAAGGAGCGAGCATTTGCAAACAAAATAGATGGAAGAGACACTCTGTAAGGTCTAGCTTTTAGCCTAGATGTTAGGCCTCCGCGTTTGCCAAGCTTCCTCTTCCAGTCGCACCTCCTCCTTTTCTTCCGGAGATAAACAGCAGCGGATGGAAACTTCCCAGCTGCAATGGCTGCTCCTCCACTCTGCCCCTGTGGCCCAAAACGCTGCCTTTGCTGCTTTTGCTGCTCAAAACACTGAGCACAATGCTGTTTCCCCCTCCAGCAATTCCTTTTCTTCCTCCCAGCTCCTCCAGACATTTCAGCTGATCTCTCACCCTCCGTGTCAGCTGCCGGCAACTCTGTCCCTGATTTTCTCCTCCTCCTTCGCAGTAATCCGAAGCCATGCAGTCTCTCCTGAACAGTTTTCTCCACCGTTCCTTCCACGCTGAATCTCTTCATCTCCAATATGGACTGACATTCGTATGAAAGTTTAGCAGCCCAACTCAGCTTAGTTGTCCCTATTTCCGAAAAGTGTTTCAGTCCAGATTGTACATTTCCCTCCCTAACCCCCACACCTTTGAGAGCTGAAGCAGCCGCAGCCAAGCAAGGTGCCACCATTTAGAACTTAATATGTCTGATAGTCTTCCACATTTTGAAAGATACAAGACATTTAACAGGGGCCTCCAATAGGTTGTTCAATATATCATGATCTGGAATTAACCATTCTGGAATATCTGACTTTCATTGAGGAAGATGATTTTATCCACACCAGACAGAATAAGAAGGAATTATAATGGCCTGCTGACTAGTTCAAGAGCGTTGAACTGTTTTTCCACATTTTAATCTTTAGAATCCCAAGAATAAGTTTATAGACTAAAAAACAATCAAACTTCCCTGAATTGTAGCTTTCTTGACTCTCAGATTAGGATTATTCTCCTGAGCCAAACAAAATTCTTTTCTCCAACTGCACACTTTTGTGGCAATGCTCATTCCCAATTCCCCTTCTAATTATTAAAATCATGATTATTTATTCTCCTTTGAACAAGGTTTATGGGATTTCCACCACCCCAATTAGTTACCAATCAATGTGACAACAAATGGGATATACAGCACCTGAAAATCTGATTTGTAACAACCTCCTTCTATCAGGAGAGCAGAGGTTGGAGTAAAATCGAGCAAATACTGTAGCACTCTGAAATTGCAGATATCTCTTCCAAATCTGGGGCCAAACTGGAACTTCTTCACTGTAATTATGATCTTCTGTGAACTCTGAGATTTAATTCTGTGCTGAATAAAGAACTATAGGAAGGATCTTCTGCAGTATATGTCAAATGTTGCTGTTGCTACATAAACAGCTCTTTCTGCTTCAGCTTCTGTCTCAAATTCCTTGTGCCTGTATGCTAATGAAATGTCCACTTAAGGTGATAATAGAAGAAAAGGAATGGTTCCATTACTACAAGCCAGGAGACTACTTAATTACTGGAATAATGTCTGGAATCGCATCTCGACTGTACCAATTTTCATTCTCCAAGCCTCCAACCCACCAACTGAAAAGGTAATTGTCAGCATGTCCAGGATTCTTGTGATTGATTTTACCTCCCCTATTCCTCAACTTGAGAAAGGCAAGTCATTATTGCTTCTCCCAATTTGCTTTAGAGGAAAGGCTCCTAGGGAACATGTTGAATTTACAAACCTGAGTTTGCAAAGTTCCTTTTAAGTTCTTCCAGTAGTCTCAACCTCAACAGAGGGCAACACTGGGCATTACCAACACTGTCCCAGGATGACTCTTAACTGGATGGGGTTCTGCCTGCTTTCAAAATGATTACCTTGGTACTGTGGAGAGTCAGCAATTTATTCATATTTATTTTATTTATTTATTAACAATAGTTAAGCAGTAACTCTCAATAAAGTGATTGAATACCTTAGAGCAGAGGGAGATCACTTGTACTTTCTCCCTACCATTTCTTCCCTTTCCTTTACTCTATAATTTACTCTATAATTCCTACCACCCTCTCCATTCGTTCTTTCCACCCTTTAACACTTTTGCTACTTTTGTGGTTACCCTGTTCCTTTTGGTTTAAATAAAAGGCATACATTTTAAAAACCAAATTCAAGGAGGGGAGAGACTTTATAAATTAATGTTTAGTCACAGAGGATCACATTAATTGTAGTTAACTGTAGAATATAGAGAAATAATTCTAAGTCATGAATATTCTGCAGCAAATCTCTAGATCTATAGAAGGCTTATGAAGAGATATCCATCTTCAGATAGGTAATACCACTTGCTAATCTAGCACTTGAATCCAACTGTTAGTTATCTCCAGGTGGGTATAATAGGAAAAAATCCTATAATATGATCACAACATACACATGTATACCTGGTAGCATCCCTTATTAGCATTCTGGAGGACTGGGAAGACACAGATCTTCCCCCAAGCATTGTGCTAGGATGGGGGTTGTGAGCTGTAAGCATATCTAGTCTGGTGCCTGGGGGTAAGGGCATGATTTTAATTACATTTTATGGATTGTTGTGAATTGATATATTATCTCAGGAAATAGGCAAGTAAATAAAATAAATGCTTTGATTTTCAAAAGGTTATTCTAAACAGATGGAAACAGTTACAATAGTAAGAAACCTCCATGCTTTTCTTTTTAAGTAAAAGAAAGTACAAAGGTTTCTTATTACTGTGATTGTTTTCCTTACATGGTTACTAAAGTATAAGAATAATTTTCCTTATTTTTCCCCCCAAGTCATAATTTGGAGATAATTATAGGCAGAATCAGTTCTGGTAATTTTGGTAGGATTCTTTTGATCCTGACATAAGAAGCTTACTATGTCTCCCTGATATTTCTTTTGGCAAGTAGCTCCTAGTGGTGTCAATAGGACTGTTCTTCTAATAGAAATTTCAAAGATATCTATCACCTGCAAAGCCCAAATAAATTGGATAATTTAATTAAATAATGAGCGTCTGATTATCTTTTTGGCATTGCACTATATAGCTAAAAAGCTACAGTAAAGATGACATGCTTTTATGAAAACCCAAATTGAAGATGATGACCTCTGGAAATTTCTTATGTTGCAGTGAGAACACCTTCTACCACCTTCTGCCCTTCTTGTTGGCTGTTCATGAAATCAACCAGAATTCAAGGCTCTTACCCAACATCACCCTGGGCTACAACATCTATCAGAACTTTTTCAGTGCAAGACTGACATATGAGGCCATGATGGACGTGGTGTCCACAGGGCAGGAGAACATCCCAAACTACAGATGTGGAAGACAAATGAACCTGCTGGCAGTCCTTGAAGAGATGGATTCTGAACTCTTTGATCATATTTCTACTGTCTTGAGCATCTACAAAATCCCACAGGTATAAAGCCAAATGAAATTAATTCCATGTTGTAAATTCTTCAGATATACAAATATATACAAGTGCTTGCCTAGAAGGCAGCACTTGTATATATTTTTCCAAATAAATTGAGAGTCATAGAATAAATATTAGAAGAGCTGAAGAGTGACCAATACAAAAGAGCTGGTTTTGTACACAGAATCACAGAATAAAAAAGTCCAACTCCCTACACGGGCCAAGAATGTTTAGACCACTACAGATAAATTGCTGTCCAATATTTCCTCAAAAATATCCAGTGATGGAGCTCCAGGAGACAGGATGTTCTAACTCTTTTTTTTTCATAATATTTTATTGATTTTCTAATTTTACAATTAAACATTTAAAAAGCAATGTGGTGACTGGGTAATCAATGATTCCATAACATAGATAAATCTGTAGCACAAATCTCAAGTTACAACATCAGATATTTCCTCTCTTTATCCCCTAATATCTACTATCTCATATTGAATTAATATAATTCTTATTGTTATCGACTAAGTAAAACCATCTTTATTACATTTATCAATAATTTTGAAGTTATACATCTCTTAATTGTGTTTACATTCAATCTTGTATACATCAATGTCCTGTTTTAGCATTTCCCTAGGTTTTAATTTCCCCTCAATATTCAGCTTAACATTTGATATGCTATAGTTTTTAAGCTTTAGGTAACTTGTTGTTATTAGTTGCGAAGTCATGTCCGACCCATCGTGTCCCCATGGATAATGTTCCTCCAGCTCTTCCTGTCCTCTACCATCTCCTGGAGTTCATTTAAGCTCACTCCTACTGCTTCAGTGACTCCCTCCAGCCACCTCGTTCTCTGTCGTCCCCTTCTTCTATTGCCCTCAATCTTTCCCAGCATTAGGCTCTTCTCCAGTGAGTCCTTCCTTCTCATTAGGTGGCCAAAGTATTTGAGTTTTAACTTCAGGATATGGCCTTCTAAAGAGCAGTCGGGGTTGATCTCTTCTAAGACTGATCGGTTTGAACTCCTTGCAGTCCAAGGGACTCGCAGGAGTCTTCTCCAGCACCATAGTTCAAAGGCCTCAATTCTTTGGTGCTCAGCCTTTCTTATGGTCCAACTTTCACAGCCATACATTGCAACTGGGAAAACCATGGCCTTGACTATATGCACTTTTGTTGGCAGGATGATGTCTCTGCTTTTTAGTATGCTGTCTAGATTTGCCATAGTTTTCCTCCCCAGGAGCAAGTGTCTTTTAATTTCTTGGCTGCAGTCCCCATCTGCGGTGATCTTGGAGCCCAGGAAAATAAAATCTGTAACTACTCCCATTTCTTCCCCATCTATTTGCCAGGAACTGAGAGGGCCAGATGCCATGATGTTGGTTTTCTTAATGTTGAGTTTCAAGCCAACTTTTGCACTCTCCTTCTTCACCCACATCAAGAGGCTCTTTATTTCCTCTTCAGTTTCTGCCATTAGAGTGGTATCATCTGCATATCTTAGGTTGTTGATATTTTAGATAACTAGAGTTTCCATTATCTCAACTTCTACAATTCCCTTTTTATAACAAATTTTAATATTCTAAATATACATCTTATCTATTTGCATATAATATTATTCTATTTAAAAACAAATTCACCATATTAAACCAAATATCTATTAATCTTATTATATATCTTACCTACTCAGTTATAATATTACTTTATTTTCTAAAAGAAATTATCTATATTCGGCCATCTTCAGACTTCTAATCAATAGTATAAAATCCCCCCTAATAAATCAAAACCCTAGTTTCTTTCAGCCTTACTCTGGCTTTTTTCTTTTGCCAACTAACCATCCATGTCAGTACTTTTAATTCATCAAACAGTTCTCCCTCTATTATTGTGTGTATTATTTGAGTTAAGAAAGACCATTTAATTACAATTGTTTTGGAAGAATTAGCCCCATTATATTTCTTTGATCGCATCCCCATTATTCCAGTTTCCCACAGTTGTCCTAATAACTTTATCTTCCATTCAGTCTGTTCTTCTTCCAACTTTTAATAACTTTCAGTGAGGAATTCCTTATTTTTATAATCTTGAGACTGAAGTAAAAATTGGAAAAGAAAGATATGAAAGAAAAACGAATGGATCAAGACAGCTTGAGGGCACCTCCAGAAAGCAGCTTTTATATACTTTCTCCACTGTACAACACAAAAGAAAGTGTGTCATAATATTCTTTCCTATTTTGAACTGGAGCTTGGCACAATGCCAGTTGTCTTGGGGTTTTTTTTAAAGTGAGATTATTAAACAGACTTCTGCATTCCAAATGTCTGAAAGAAATTCAACCAATTAAAGAGTTCATATAGAAATATTTGAAAACAATTATATGAATGAAGACAATGAAATAATATACCAATATTAAATAATTGCTAGGGGGGAATATAACAAACAATATTTCAAGTCCAATATATGAAGCAATGAAATAAGCAGTAATAATCTATGAGAATTTAACATGTTTGTCAATTTAAAAAGATATTCCATGAGTGGGTGGGTGACCCACAGAGTTACAATGTGGGTAAAAACAGTATGTAGGGCTCATGTGAGCCTAAGTTGTTGACAGCAAAAGTGCCGCATTGCATTTACTCCATCACTCAGGCAAAACTGCATGGGTAAGGGTTGACCAGAGGGATGTGCTCCATCAGGACCACCCATGAACACCACCCACAGATAATTCAGACCTCCCTAGTTTCAAAGGGAGCATACAAGACAACAGGACAGAATATCAAGGGAGCCAGTAAAATTCATGCAGTTATTGTTTGAAACTTCTCTCAGCAATAGGGAAAGGCCCTTAGATTTACCATGTGACTTTTATCATTAAAACTGATACAAATTACCAATACCTTCTGTTTTATCTTAGATCAACTATAGTGTCATCAACCAGATTGCTGAGCAAAATAAACAATTTCCTTTTTCATATCGGATGACCCCAAACCAAAAACCTCCCTACTCTGCGATTGTCAAGCTGCTCCTGCATTTCCAATGGACGTGGATCGGTCTCCTTTCTCTGGACAATGACAGAGGAGAAAAATTCAAAAGAAGTTTGGAAGCTCTTGCTCTGAAAAATGGGATTTGCATTGTCCTCTCAGGAACCATCCCAGAAGCAAATATGAAGACAAGTGCTGGAGAAACCCTCATGCAAGAAAAATGGAACATGTTCTTTTCTCTTATCAAGAGCCAAATAAAAATTATAGTGTGCCAACTGGATTTTAAGGCCTCAGGGATACTAACATCAGTAATACAAGTGATTGAGAAGAATAAGATATTCATTGTGGGAAGGGTGTGGATTGCAACAACTTTGTCTGCTTTAAGTGTAGGTATTTTTGACCTCTCGGTTGATCTCCAAAATAAATATGCTTTATTTTCCTTCCTCATCCAGACAAACAGAAGGACTCAGTATTATGACTTTAAATCTTATACATCTATGGTCACAATGTATGGAAAGGAAGCATTCCAATGTTTCAATTCAAGTTCTTTGTTATCTAAGAAAGTTTGGAAAAAATGCAAAGAAAAAGAGAACTGGGAATTCCCACCCCATGATGTGATTGCAAGAATCCTCTCTCAGGATCCCTCCAGTATTTTCAAAATAATTCAGATTGTGGCATGGGTCCTCAGTGCTGCCTCTTCCTCCCAACGGAATAAGAGGAGAATGCAAGTTCGATACCATGAATCATCCCAGATTGTGCAATCATGGCAGGTAAGTCTTCTTCTTTGAGGTTCTACTGATTTCCCTCTTCCAATTCCTCAATATTAAATTAGATGTAGAGAGGGGTGGAATATTCCAAAGAACAATTGCCCAGTTTGTAGTATTTGAGAGTGAGTTAAAGAAGGAGATGATGGAGAAAAATCTTCCAAAGTTAAACAACCTGTGCTGGTTTGGGATGCTTTTGTGACAGAAATAGCTCTATGGTGACAATGTGATTTTCAAAATTAAATAAGTATCAGAATATTCAAGCAATCCTCAACCCTTTCTTGTGATCACAAAGTGATCTAGTTTCCAAGCTAAGGAGTTAGGCTTGATTGTTTGTTCTGGATTGAAATTGGACTTTGCTGGCTAAACATTTCTAACATAGCAATAAGATATAAATCAATGTCTTTTCAAGGCATCTTCTGAGGGCCACAAAAAGTTCATCCACACCTCTCCTGAAGTAATGCATATGCTTCCATAGCTAGTCTTTGAAAAAGATAACATCACTATGCAATCTTTATTGCATTCCTAACCCAAAGGTAACCTCCGCTAACTTCATCTTGATCAGGACTGATGGTAAAATTGTATTCTCCATCTTCTCTCATATTTCCCGTATCTCCAAATGGTCTTACCTCAGGTGGGGCTGTGATGGTGAAACAACAAAACAGAGAACATGAAACATAGAATAATAGAGTTGGAAGGGATTTCAGAGATTTTCTAGTCCAACCTCCTACTTGAGCAGGAGACCCTATACCATTTCAGAAAAATGGTTGTCCAGTCTCTTTTTGAAGCCTCCAATGATAGAGCACCCACTATTTCTGAATTGTCCACTAGGACTCCAAGATCCCTCTCACAGTTACTGACATTTTCAAGAATGTGAGATAAATATCTGAAAAAGAGCTGTGGAGCCCTGGAGAATGATGAGAGAAGCTTCCCATGAAATGCTGAATCAATCTCTTTCAGACTGTAGTGGTGATCAGACAAGGTTGAATTATTCAGAGTACTTCCAGTCCAGAATAATAGCAAGAAAAACATTGAATAAAGGCTCAAATTGTAATGTTTTTTCTCTGTTTCTGCAGCTTCATAGGTTCCTGAGAATCTTCCAACATCACAATATTTCCAGAGATGGGATTTATTTTGATGAAAATGGAGTTCCTCTTGGTGACTTTGATATCATGCACTGGACATTATTTTGGGAAAAGTCTGATGCAGGGGTGAAAATTGGGAGTGTAGAAAGAGAAGCCTCCTCGGAAGTCAAGATTTCCATCAATCGGAGTGCCATTCAATGGCCAACATTATTCAACAAAGTAGCTGCTGCTGCTTGGTTTTTGCTCTTCTATTTACCTCCATATGTGCAAACTTTTCTGCTCAGAAATAATACTTATTGAAGTCAATTGTGATGACTTCCAAAGAAGCCTCATTAATTTATTAGATATCATTTTATTGTAGAGGTTTTTCAGTAATCTTTCACACATTGGAACCTGCTGTACCATCAATGTATTATGGGATTTGCAATCTACATTTTAAATTGGAATATGAAGCCATAATTTACAGTATATCAAATCATCTTGTTTTCAGTAAGAGAAAATCCAAAATATCTATAGAGATTCTCGGTCATCCAGGTCATTGTTGTGGCAAAGGTGCTGTTTCAGAAGGCACCTGGAGTTTGTTTTTCCTTGAAGACATTTCACTTCTCATACAAGAAACATCTTCAGTTCTGACTGAATGGTAGAGGATGGAAAGATTTGGAACTGCTGAAAGGACTATGTTGTAAACAGAATATAGATTCAGCAGTTCCAAGAAGGTTCCACACTCATTTCCTCTATTCAGGTGACCCCCCAAGTAGCTTTAACAACTCTCAGAAAGACTGCTAATGACCAGATAACTACAAGGAATATAAATCCTTTCATCCTCCACCATTCAGTCAGAACTGAAGAAGCTTCTGAGATGAAAAGCAAAATGTCTTCAAGGGAAAACAAAGACCAGTTGCCTTTTGAAAAAGCACATTTGGGAGAAAATCTAGAATATAAAGAACTTAGCCCACTGAATTGCATAAGAGAAAGATATAATTAAGAATGTGGTGAGGGAAATGAGGGCAGCTAAAAAAGTCATTTACACAAAATTATACAATGACCAATTGTAAGAGAGAAAAATAATGACTGAAGAGAAAGCTAAATTTTGGAGGTTTCCTGAGAAAGCAAAGATTAAAAAAAACAATAAGTTATAGCATTCTCATAAATGCCCTAAGGAGAAAAACCTTTTACAATGGAACTACTTTCCTTTAGAAAGAAGAATAAGGCAATGAGTCTGTTTTGGCATCTGCAATAGAGATTGATAGAAAGAGAATCACCTTTCATTTGCCACTTGCAAGCAGAGTAATTAAAGCCCATGCCACCAGTCCTTGACTGATTTTGCTCAGTGTGCTTCTGAGCTACTGGAAACCAGTTGATTTCAGTAAACCCTTCTAATTGATATATTGCCCTGACTAATCTTTCTGTTTATGTTTAGACTGTGCCTTATTCAAGATGTAGAGAAAGTTGCTCCCCAGGTTATGCCAAGCTTGTGAGAGAGGGAGCACCAGTTTGCTGCTACGACTGTTCTCTGTGTATGAAAGGAACATTCTCTGTGCAAAAAGGTACAGTAGGTGGCTCCAAAAAGAAAAAGAAAGAAAGAAAAAATCAGGATACAATCTATATTCTCTCTTGCTTTTTTGTGGTATTTGATAAAGAAGCAAGAAAAACATTAAATTTCTTGAAGGCATCCACAAACCTTTCAAAGTTTGGGCACTATCACCAAATTTTGTATGATGATGTGAACATTAAAATAAATAATGAAAGGTTGTTGATTTCTATTGAGTTGTAATTTTCTTGTTTGGTTTCAGGCAAGAGGACAAGTCTTTGAGAGCTGATAATCACATTTATATTTAGCCTTTAAGAAAAGAATGTTGACTATTTTAACAAATGTTGTGTCATATGGATATCTCTGGGCAGAAATATTGTATTATTCCTTGAAAATGAAGTAATTGATTTTTGTTGTGGTTTTCATGCTCCTACAGCTGCAGAAACAGATACATGCTATTTTTTTTCAGATGCATCCCACTGTGACAAGTGTCCAGATGACCATCATTCCAATAAGAAGCGAGATCAGTGTGTCCCCAAAAGTATAAGCTTCTTATCCTATGAAGAATTGTTGGGATTCATCCTGGCTTTCTTTGCCATTGCTTTGTCCCTGACCACTGCCTTTATTCTGGGAATCTTCATTAAATACCGAGAAACTCCCATAGTCAAAGCCAACAACTGTGAACTCACCTACATCCTCCTGGTTTCACTCCTGCTTTCTTTCTTGACCTCTCTTCTATTCATTGGTCACCCCATAAAAATGACTTGTTTTCTTCGACAAACCATTTTCAGTATTGTTTTCTCAGTTGCTGTATCTTCTGTGCTGGCCAAGACGGTAATGGTGGTGGTGGCCTTTCTGGCCACAAAGCCAGGCAGCAGCATGAGGAAATGGCTGGGGAAGAGTCTGGCCAACTCTATTGTCTTAGCCTGCTCTGGTATTCAAGTAGGCATCTGTATAATATGGCTGGGAATTTTTCCCCCATTCCCAGATTCTGACTTTCATTCCCAACCAGGACACATCTTGTTGCAGTGCAATGAAGGCTCAGTTGCCATGTTCTACACTGCCCTTGGCTACATGGGTTTTCTGGCTGCCATTTGCTTCTTGGTGGCATTTCTGGCTCGAAAGCTGCCAGGGAGCTTCAATGAAGCCAAACTGATCACCTTCAGCATGTTGGTTTTTTGTAGTGTATGGATCTCCTTTGTACCCACCTACTTGAGCTCCAAAGGGAAATACATGGTAGCCATGCAGGTCTTCTCCATCCTGGCCTCCAGCCTGGGTTTACTAGTCTGCATCTTTATCCCCAAATGCTACATTATTATCCTGAGACCTGCCATGAACACCAAAGAAAATCTGATGATAAAAAATCATTAAGTCTCCTGATGTTGGTGTTTATTTTTCTACAGTTTACATTCAGTATAAAATGACATGCTTTGAAGTAATGTTTTATGTGTTGTAGCTTATCTTTCTTCATTACACCTGAACTTTGTGTTATAATAATTGAGTAGTAAAGTTGCTAAAACAAACTATTTGAAACAATCATATCGTTCAATTGCCACAATCTGAATTCATGTTAAATCATAAGTATCATCAATGCCATTAATAAAATTTCTGCAACCAGGCCAGAGATATTACCAGAGATGTTCTGACATAGTTTTAGATAATTAAAGAGTATGGCTAATGATGTTGTGTGTTTTTGTTGCTATATAGATTGGTGTTATATTTTATTTTTGGGGATCATATTCTGACTTTATATATATATATATATATATATATATATATAGGTCTTTGGTAATTCGGGTTTTCTCCCGCGTAAAATTGAAAGTGTCTTGGCAACGTTTCGACGAAGTCCCATTCGTCATCTTCAGGCTGGTGTCTTCGGCTTCGTGCTTCTAGGATATATATATGTTTTCTGAGGTTTTCACGGGTGTTTGTATGTAGGTCTTTGGTAATTCGGGTTTTCTCCCGTGTAAAATTGAAAGTGTCTTGGCAACGTTTCGACGAAGTCCCATTCGTCATCTTCAGGCTGGTGTCTTCGGCTTCGTGCTTCTAAAAGCAATGTGTGATCGCAGCTGTTTCTTCCTTTTAACTGCCAGTGGAGGTATGAACTGATTGGATGGGAGCTTGGCTGTGTTCTGATTGGGTGGAGGTGTGTTCTGATTGGTTAGGGGCTTGGCTGTGCTCTGATTGGATGGGGGGTTGGCTGTGCTCTGATTGGATGGGGGGTTGGCTGTGCTCTGATTGGATGGGGGTGTGCTCTGCTTGGGTGGGGGCCCTGTTGTGCTAGGATTAGTCTGAGTTGCAGGGGAATTTGAGATGGAGAGCTGCATTGCTGTAGTTTGGCTTCGCGTTCGTGGTCGTGCCACATCTTCAAGGTGGGTGTCGGTTTGCTTCACGTATGGAATGGAGGGGTTTAAAATGGCCAATGATGCAGCTGTGGTCTGGTTTCTGGTCCGCGGTCGTGCCTCATCATCGGTGCGGGTTTGAGTCTGCTTTTTGCGTGGATGTGTGGTGGTGACATCATGTGTGGTCTTCGTGAGTGTGGGTCCAGTGTCGCTCCTTGTGCTAGGGATTCGTCTGTCAATAAGGCTGGGTTTCCAAATGGCTGGTAGGCGGGAGGTATCATCTCGTTTATTCATGCTGTGTGGGCGTTTTTCTATCTCGATGGCTTCTCTGATTATTCTGTTGTTAAAGTGTTCAGTTTTGGCAATAGTTCTGGTATTTTTAAAGTCAATTTTATGTCCTGTGGCTTTGAGGTGTTGGACCAGGGAGGAAGTTGGTTCCTCTTTTCTGACTGAGTTCTTGTGTTCTTCAATGCGTGCACTTATTCTTCTGTTGGTTTGTCCGATGTATGTGGTGGGGCAGGCGGTGCATGGGATTTCATATACTCCTTGATTTTCTAACTCAATTTTGTCCTTGGGGTTTCTTAGGATGGTGGATATCTTTCGGTTTGTGCAGAATGCTGTCTTGATGTTGTGTTTGTGGAGGATCTTGCTGATTTTGTCTGTGGTGCCTTTTATGTATGGGAGGAGGGCTTTGCCGTTTTCTTGTTCTATGTCTTGGATTTTAGTGGGGGTTTCTTTTGGGATTAAGTTGGTAATCTTATTTCTTTGGAATCCGTTGGATGTTAGTACATTAGTGAGAGTGTGTAGTTCGGTTTTTAGGTGTTGTTCGTCAGCTAAGCGTTTTGTTCTCGAGATGAGTGTCTTGGCTACGGAGTTGATCTGTGCTGGGTGGTGGTGTGAGAGTGCGTGCAGATAGCGGTTTGTGTGTGTTTTCTTCTGGTAGATGGTGTGTCCTAGGGAGCCATTGGATTTCTTGTAGACTAAGACATCCAGGAAGGGAAGTTGCTTGTTAGCTTCTGTTTCCATGGTGAACTGTATTTTGGGGCGTAGGCTGTTGAGGTGTGTGAGGAAGTTGTCTAGTTTTTCTTTCCCATGTGGCCAGATTATGAAGGTGTCGTCTACGTATCTGAGCCAGAATTTGGGTTTGTGATCAGATTTTTCTAGAGCTTGGGTTTCAAAGTGTTCCATGTAGAGGTTTGCAATGACAGGTGAGAGGGGTGATCCCATGGGTGCTCCTTCTATTTGTTTGTATTTTTGTCCATTGTAGATGAAATATGTGTTGGATAGGCAATGGTTGGTCAGATCTAGGATGTGCTTGGGGGGGTTATATTTGTTTTGGATAGCTATCAAGGCTTCTTTGATTGGCACTTGGGTGAAGAGGGAAATGACATCAAAGCTCACGAGTAGGTCGCTGGGCTGTAAGTTTTGTTTCTTTATGATCTCTAGAATTGGAATGAGTTTTTTACATGTGAGGTGATGGATTCTGCATAGGGCTGTAGTTGTTTGGTGAGAAATTTGGCTAGGTTTTATAGAGGTGAGCCTATGGAGCTGACTATGGGTCTAAGTGGGGTTCCTTCTTTGTGTATCTTGGGGAGACCATAGAGCTTAGGGCATCTGGATGATTTTTCTCTGGGAATGATTCTTTGCTGGATCTCTTCACTGATGGGGGAGGCTTTTATTTTGGATCTAGTGGTTTTTTCCAGGTAGGTGGTGGGATCTGTGTTTAGGGGTTTGTATGTGGAGTCTTGGAGTAGGTTGGTTAATTTGGTTTGGTAGTCAGATGCGTTCATAACCACCGTGGCGTTGCCCTTGTCTGCTGGTAGGATTATTATGCTGGTGTCTTCTTTCAGGTTAAGTAGTGCTGTCTGTTCCTCTTTGTGTAAGTTGCTTTTGGGTGGCTTGCTGGTGCAGAGGATGTTGGTGATTTCAAGTCTGATTCTGTTAGCGTCGTCGGGGTTGATTTTGGTCAGGCTGGTTTCAACTCCGCATATAATGGTTTCAGTGGGGATGTGTTTGGGAGCGACTGCAAAGTTGAATCCTTTGGAAAGGACATTGGTTTCGGCTTTGGTGAGGATCCTATCTGAGATGTTATGCACTGTTTGTTTCATGTGTGGCTGTGAGGGAGGAAGGGTTTGTTTCTGGCGTTCCTGTAGTCTTCGGAATTTGTTGGTATGTGTGTCTGTCTTGAGGGTGGTCTGTGTTTTGGCTCTCCAGACGGCGAGTTGTTTGGATTTGTCCCAAAGTGCGGGGTGGATCTTGTTGCTGAGTTTGAGGTGAAGTGTGAGGAGATCTTTGTTGATTCGGTCTAGGAGGAATCTTTTTGTGTGAAGTTCATTTCTGATTAGGGCCAACTCTGTTCTTTTCAGGATGCGTTTGCTGGCTGCAGAGTTGGA
>JALGBA010001089.1:0-32500 GCA_023970755.1 Azemiops feae
CCCAGTATGGGGCTTTTATACTGTATGGCAGTTTGAGGGAGCAAATCCTCCCTTGGCCAACAGGGCCTGGTGGAGTGGCAGCTGGCTCCCCAGTATCGACTGAAGGCGGAGACCATATTGGTTGGAACGGATTCAGAAGAACAGCACATGGTGTGGTGGCAGCCACTTGAACAGCATGTGCACAGCGGTGTAGAAAGCAAAGGGAAGACTACTACACTATATATTTCCCAGGAAAATCATGTTAATGGCGGCAAAATGGCCCCGAGTACGGGCGCCCCTTAAATGGGGCAGGGGTGCTAAGAATCTCCCGGTCCGCTAGAAGCATGATAAACCCAAAACTACGAATTGGTACGTGGAATCTGAGAAGCCAATACAAAGCTGGGAAAACACACAACACTATCCAAGAAATGTCCAAATACAATATCTCTATATTGGGAGTGAGTGAAATGCGCTGGCCTGAAAATGGAATGTGTAGAATAGGAAATTATACTATCTACTACTTTGGTGAGAACAGCAAACACCATCGAAATGGAGTAGCTATAATCGTAAACAATTGTGTAAATAAATGCATCAAGTCCTTTATTCCTGTATCCAATAGAGTGATGATGATCCAAATAAATAGTACTCCAGTAAATATGAATGTTATACAAGTTTATGCTCCCACAGCTGACAGTGATGAGGAGGATTTAGAGAAGTTCTACGAAGATATAAGCAGTGTACTGAAAACCCTAAAAAGTAAGGATATCACAATACTCATGGGGGACTTCAATGCAAAAGTGGGAGAAGGAGTGATGCTCCTTTATTGGAAACTTTGCTTAGTAACCAGAACGGTATAGGTGACAGATTTGTAGACTTCTGCAAGAACATAGGCCAATGTGTGTGAATACTTTTTTTCAAGTTGCCAAAAAGACGCCTCACCTTGGAGATCACCAGCAGATACACGAAATAATGTGTAAGGACCAATTGACTATTTTACATAAACAAAAGATTTAGAACTCAGTAAAATCAGTAAAGACATACCCAGTGCAGATGTACCATCGCGATCATACTCTACTACTTGCTGAAGTCCAGCTGAAAATAAAAAGTATGAAAAACCCAAACCCTGCTAAAACAAGCATCACATGAGAGTTCATCATTAAACATGGAGGGAAGATTAAAGAAGAACTAACAATGTCATTTAAATAAGGAAACAACAACCTGAATGAGATGATGTATAATGCACTGGAGTAAATTTTAAAAATGCACTGAGAGGTAACAAACTCAAAACAGAGAGAGGGGTACCACAAAAACAACATGGTGACGGAGGAAATTCCTTCATCTCAGGAGAAAGGAGAATCTTATAAAAATAAAACCAAAGAAAAATACAATGAAATGCAGAAAACATTAGAAGAAAAATTCGACTAGGCAAAGAGAAAAGTGTGTTTTGCAAAGAGGATGCAATGAATAGAAGGACAGAACGATGAATGATATTTTCAATTTACACAAAAAAGGGAAAGAGCAGCAGGCCTCTACGAAAAAAAACCAACACTTAGTTTGAAAAGAGGGGGGAAATTCATCTTAGATGAGTGATGACAAACTAAAAAGATGGGAAGTAATATATTGAAGAACTTTTTGAGGCCACTAGGGATGATATGATATGGGAAGTATAATAACTGGACCAAACACACTATGGAGGAGGTTGAACATGCAATAAAAACTAGCAACACAAGAAAAGCACAGGAGACCGGGTGTGCAGGTGTGCAGCTGAAACGAGTAGGCTGACTTTGGTCGCTGAAACCGTGAAAAGCTGGTGAAGCGGGCCCCAGCGCCTGGCATTTTCTGCGCCCGCATGAGAAAAGCACATCTTCCTTCCCCTGTCCTGACCACTTTCTACAGGGGGACAATCGAGAGCATCCTGTCATACAGCATCACAGTCTGGTTTGGAGGCATCACTGCTTCAGACAGGAAGGCGGTGCAGAGAGTGGTGAGAATGGCTGAAAAGATCATTGGCAGTTCCCTCCCTACCATTCAGGACATAGCACAGAAGCGTTGCTTGAGCAGGGTCCGTAAGATTATCTGGGACACTACCCATCCTCTTCACGACCTGTTTTCCTTGTTACCTTCTGGGAGGAGGCTTCGTGGTATCCGTAGCAGAACATCCAGATTCAGCCATAGTTTCATTCTATACAGCATTAACCTTGCGAACTCTCAAACTTCCTCCTTGCGTTATATATTCAAGATGGATAGTATTTAATATTTATTTGCTATGTATATGTAGGGATGTAGGTCTATATATATGTTGTACATAATATGTTTTAGGTGTGTGTCATGTATATGTTTCACTTTGAGAGCGGGCAACTAAATTTCATTTTTTATGTGTGCCATTGTGCCCACAATATAAAAATGACAATAAAGGTTATCTATCTATCTGATGATATCCCAGTAGAAATTTTAAAATTGCTGGAAGACAATGGGAATTTTTTTTTACTGCAGCTCTTCAATCAGATATACGAAACAGGAAAGATACCAAATGATTGGCTAAAATCAACCTTTGTGACAATCCCCCAAAAAATAAATGCAAAGAAGTGTACCGAATACAGAACAATAAGCTTAATGAGTCATGCCCTGAAAATATTCCTGAGAATAATTCACAAAAGAATATACAACAAAATTGAAGAGCGTCTAGGTAACACACAATTTGGTTTCAGAAACAATCTTGGTACACGAGATGCGCTATTCAGCATTCAAATTCTTGTACAGCGTTGTAGAGATGTCAATCACAGTGTTTACATGTGCTTCATTGATTTTGAAAAAGCTTTTGATAAAATAAGACACAGCAAACTATTAGAAATCCTGAAACAAGGGGGACTAGATGACAAAGACATCCAAATAATAAAAAATCTGTATTGGCATCAGGTAGCAAATATGAGACTAGGCCAAAAATACTCAGCTGATGCAGAAATAAGAAGAGGGGTCAGACAGGGATGTATTCTGTCTCCACTGTTGTTCAATATCTACTCTGAGTCAATCTTCAACGAGGCACTGGAGAACATCGATACTAGCATCAAAGTAAACGGTGTTTGGATCAACAACTTAAGATATGCTGACGATACAGTTCTGCTTGCCAGTAAGTATGAAGACCTTCAGCTCCTCATCAACAGAGTCACCGAAATATCTGGAAAATATGGCTTGAAGCTTAACACCTCAAAAACCAAGATCATGGTCATCAGCAAACAACCCGTTAACTTACCACCAATAAATTCAGAAGGAATACCACTAGAAAAAGTTGAAAGGATCACGCACCTCGGTTCTAATTTACATGAAAGCTGGGACATGACCGCTGAAGTAAAGACAAGGATAGAGAAAGCTCGAACAGCATTCTTCAAAATGAAAAAGGTCTTCTGCAGTCACGACATAAGCCTAAGACTGAAAATCAGGCTTGTCAGAGGCTATATTTTTTCTATCCTACTCTATGGAGTAGAGAGTTGGTCTCTGACAGAAGGCCACCTGAAGAGACTAGAAGCATTTGAAATGTGGATTTACAGGCAGCTGTTACGTATAAGCTGGGTGGAAAAGATCAGAAATGAGGAGGCTTTAAGCCGCCTGGGAAAGCCAAGGGAAATCATCAAAACAATTAAAAAATGAAAGTTAGAATATTTCGGACATGTGATGCGACACCCAGAAAAATATGGCATACTCCATTTAATCCTCCAGGAAAAGATTGAAGGCAAACGAGGTCCAGGCAGAAGAAGAACATCATGGCTTCAAAATCTAAGGGACTGGTTTGGACAAAACTCAGCAGCACTTTTTCGTGTGGCTGCTGATAAAAACAGGATCGCCAACATGATCGCCAATGTCCGATAACGGATATGGCACAAGAAGAAGAAGAAGAATATATATATATGCAGGTCTTGGCATATTCGGGTCTTTTCCCATGTAAGATTGAGAGTATCTTGGTGACGTTTCGGCGAGGTCCCACTCGCCATCTTCAGGCTGGTGTCTTCGGCTTCGTGCTTGTGCAAGCAAAGCATGATCGGAGCTGCCGTCCTTCTATAAATATTGGAGGGGTGTGTGGCTTGTTGGCTTTGTTGCTATAAGCGGGTTGGTTGGCTGTGTTGTTACATCTTGATTGGAAGATGGAATTGATGTAAGCAAATTAGTCAGTTGTTTGGTAACATCCTGTGTGGCTGGGGTGCTGGCTGTGTGCCCATTGTTATTTTGTACCTAGGTAATGGGCTGTGTGGTAACATTCTGAGCTCTATTGTAGTGATATCCTGAGTCCTGTGCTGCCACATCACGGGAGGTAGGCTGCGTTGTAACATACTGAGCCTTTGCGATGTAACCTTCTGAGTTCTGTGATGTAATGTCCTGAGTAGATGGCTGTGATGTAACATCACGGGCTTTGGTTTGGCTCCAAGTTTGCGGTCTGGCCATGTGTTCATGGCGTGTGTCAGTTTGCTTTGTGTGGGGGTCGGCGGGGGTGCAGCAGTTGGTGATGCCGCCGTGGTGTGGATTCTGGATGATGGTTGCATTTCGTCTATGTGATGGGTTTGGGTTTGAGTCTGGTGAGGGTGATTGGTGGTGGTGTCCTGTGTTGTTCTGGGTCCGGTGTCGGTTTTCGTGGTTGGGACTCGTTTGTTGACTAGGGCTAGTTTCCAGATGTCTGGTAGGCGGGAGGTATCGTCATGTTTATTCATGTTGTGGGGGTGTTTCTCTATTTCGATGGCTTCCATAATTATTCTCTTGTTGAAGTGTTCAGTTTTGGAGATTAATTTGGTACCTTCAAAATCAATTTCATGTCCTGTTGCTTTAAGGTGCTGGAAAAGGGAGGAAGTTTTTTCTTCTTTTCTGATTGCGTTCTTGTGTTCTGCGATGCGTGCATTTGTTCTCCTATTAGTTTGTCCAATGTATGTGGCTGGGCCGATTTTGCATGGTATTTCATAGACTCCTTGGTTTTCTAGCTGGATCTTGTCTTTGGGGTTTCTTAAGATGTTGGCTATTTTTTGGTCAGTGCCAAAGGCTGTCTTGATATTGTGTTTGTGGAGAATTTTGCTGATTTTATCTGTGGTGCCTTTGATGTAACAACACAGCCAACCAACCCACTTACAGCTACATCAGTTAATTTGCTTACATCAATTCCATCTTCCAATCAAGATGTAATAACACAGCCAACCAACCCGCTTACAGCTACAAAGCCAACACGCCACACCCCCCTCCAATATTTATAGAAGGACGGCAGCTCCGATCACGCTTTGCTCGCACAAGCATGAAGCCGAAGACACCAGCCTGAAGATGGCGAGTGGGACCTCGTCGAAACGTCGCCAAGATACTCTCAATCTTACACGGGAAAAAAGCTGAATACGCCAAGACCTGCATACCTGTACCCGTGAAAATCTACGAAATATATATATATTATTATTATTATTCTTGTGCCATATCCATTATCGGACGTTGGCGATCATGTTGGCGATCCTGTTTTTATCAGCAGCCGCACGAAAAAGTGCTGCTGAGTTTTGTCCAAACCAGTCCCTTAGATTTTGAAGCCATGATGTTCTTCTTCTGCCTGGACCTCGTTTGCCTTCAATCTTTTCCTGGAGGATTAAATGGAGTATGCCATATTTTTCTGGGTGTCGCATCACATGTCCGAAATATTCTAACTTTCATTTTTTAATTGTTTTGATGATTTCCCTTGGCTTTCCCAGGCGGCTTATCACCTCCTCATTTCTGATCTTGTCAACCCAGCTTCTACGTAACAGCCGCCTGTAAATCCACATTTCAAATGCTTCTAGTCTCTTCAGGTGGCCTTCTGTCAGAGACCAACTCTCTACTCCATAGAGCAGGATAGAAAAAATATAACATCTGACAAGCCTGATTTTCAGTCTTAGGCTTATGTCGTGACTGCAGAAGACCTTTTTCATTTTGAAGAATGCTGTTCGAGCTTTCTCTATCCTTGTCTTTACTTCAGCGGTCATGTCCCAGCTTTCATGTAAATTAGAACCGAGGTGCGTGATCCTTTCAACTTTTTCTAGTGGTATTCCTTCTGAATTTATTGGTGGTAAGTTAACGGGTTGTTTGCTGATGACCATGATCTTGGTTTTTGAGGTGTTAAGCTTCAAGCCGTATTTTCCAGATATTTCGGTGACTCTGTTGATGAGGAGCTGAAGGTCTTCATACTTACTGGCAAGCAGAACTGTATCGTCAGCATATCTTAAGTTGTTGATCCAAACACCATTTACTTTGATGCCAGTATCGATGTTCTCCAGTGCCTCGTTGAAGATTGACTCAGAGTAGATATTGAACAACAGTGGAGACAGAATACATCCCTGTCTGACCCCTCTTCTTATTTCTGCATCAGCTGAGTATTTTTGGCCTAGTCTCACATTTGCTACCTGATGCCAATACAGATTCTTTATTATTTGGATGTCTTTGTCATCTAGTCCCCCTTGTTTCAGGATTTCTAATAGTTTGCTGTGTCTTATTTTATCAAAAGCTTTTTCAAAATCAATGAAGCACATGTAAACACTGTGATTGACATCTCTACAACGCTGTACAAGAATTTGAATGCTGAATAGCGCATCTCGTGTACCAAGATTGTTTCTGAAACCATATTGTGTGTTACCTAGACGCTCTTCAATTTTGTTGTATATTCTTTTGTGAATTATTCTCAGGAATATTTTCAGGGCATGACTCATTAAGCTTATTGTTCTGTATTCGGTACACTTCTTTGCATTTATTTTTTGGGGGATTGTCACAAAGGTTGATTTTAGCCAATCATTTGGTATCTTTCCTGTTTCATATATCTGATTGAAGAGCTGCAGTAAAAAAAAAATCCCATTGTCTTCCAGCAATTTTAAAATTTCTACTGGGATATCATCAGGTCCTGTGGCTTTTCTTGTTTTTGCTATTTTTATTGCATGTTCAACCTCCTCCATAGTGATGTTTGGTCCAGTTGTTATACTTCCCATATCTATATCATCCCTAGTGTCCTCAAAAAGTTCTTCAATATATTCTTTCCATCTTTGCTTTTAATCATCTCAAATCCCGAAACCAATATGTTTCAAAAGGGAAGGGAAAAATACTCCTAATGGGCAACTTGATATTTTAATTTTTGATAAACATCATGACAACTTTTTTTCTCATGATTTTCTTTATATATATATAAATGTTATATTAATTTTCTATTTTCACATACAAGTGCTCAATAGACAACGTGATGATTGAGTCCATTAGTAATTCTGTGGTACATATAAGCTTCTTCCAACTAAGTCTACTATTATACCCACCAGTATATCCTCTCTTCTTCTGATAATAACCATTTTTCCACATCAAGCAAATACAATTCTTATTATTGTATGTAAACATATAATTGCATATCAACATTTGTTACACTTTTCTAATAATATCAATAATATCAGTTTAAAATATCTTTTCTAGCCAAACCATATCTTAATTGCATTTGCATTCAATTTCCACTTATTTAATCCATATCCTAGTTTTGCTTTTTTCCATTTTAATTTCCCATCCACGTTCAAAGTATCCCAATCATTTATAATTTTGAAACAAGTTGTATTTGGGCAACCAAAACCATCCCTTATTCAAAATTCTTAACATATTCTTATCTCCCTTTTCATACCAAGATATAATATTCTAATTATAAATCCTAACTATCTAGTTATAATAATACTTCTATTTCTAACAATCTATTCTTAACCATATTCAAACCTCTAATTAATAATATGGCATCCCCTCTAATAGGTCAAAGCTTCTGTTTCCTTCAATCTTACTCTAGCTTTCTTTCTTTCCCAACTAACTTTCCAAGTCAGTGCATTTGGATCATTAAATAATTCTTCCTCTATTTTTGTATATATTATTTGGAACAAGAGAAACAATTTGGTTAAAGTGTTTTTGGAAGAGCTAGCCCATTGATACTCATTAAACCGCCTCTCTCCTTCTCCAGTTACCTACAGTTCTGCTAACGATTTTTTCTTTCATTCCATCAGCTCTCCTTCCTTGTCATCCAGTACGTTCTGAAACTTTGGTTCATAAAATGTCTTTTCTGTTTCCAGTATTATTATTGTGTCTTCTAAGTTTTCATTTATCTGAGTCTGGTCATTAGTTTATTTCTTTAGATCTTCAATATTTGTGTCAGTATTCTCTAGTTTTCCTTCTATTTTCTGGGTTGCTGGTTCCTTCTTTGTAGTTGTTTTCTGAGTTTGTAGATTTAGGTTAGAAAATTGTTTTTTTATCTCCTTTGTGTTATTATTAATCTGCTCACAAGCTAAAGTAATTGTTTTTTGTATTAATTTCATCATGGAGAGAATTTCTTTCTGTGTTTCATCAGTATTTTCTTGGTGATATGACAAGTTAAGGCTACTGGGAACAGATGTTAAAGATGATGTTTTACTATTTAACGCTGAGTATGGAACATCCATTTTATTTTATTTTTTATTTTTTTTTATAAGTAGTCTTTATAGATTTATCCAACCAACTGTCTGTTCTTGAGTCTCCCCTAAGCAGATATAGGAAAAATTCAAATTTTTCTGTCCAGGGAGAAAAAAGAACCATTGAAGGCTGTTCAACAATCAAGATTTATAATAAAAAATGTTCCATATATTTCTTCTACAAGAAAATAATACTACAATACAGTTCTGAAAGTCAGTATTTATGTTCAAAATTCAGACAGGCCAAATTTAGAATATTTATCATCTCTTCCACCCAGATAAGCAGCCCCCCTAGCTTGTTCATTTTTTCTCAGCTGAAATTCTCAGTGGTAAAAGCTTCCAAGGCCAGCCAAAGTCTTATCTAATTCTGGGATTTAAGCCAGGGTTTTTTTAGGCATAAATAAGTTGTAGTGCCATAATTCACCACTAGATGTCATCAATGCCGCTTTTCAGTTTTTAGATCCAGAACTTATATTGTAAACTTTTCAAGTCATTTTCTCTCTTTTTTTTAAAGGTCTTAAAAACACTTTTAGTCCCCAAATTTTCAAGCTCTATGTGTATAGTAATTCCAAATAGGTCTTAAGGGTTTTGCCATTTCCCCCAAGTAATTAATTCAACACTTGTCTTTTCTGAGAGAATGAGGTGGAAATTCCCTTTCCCTCTTTCATCAGAGAGAGTGCTTTAGGCAGATTTTCAGGAAGAGGTCTTAAAATCATAAAGAAAGGATCAGGTCTTACCCAGTTTCTTCCACATTGCTGTAAAGTTGCTTGGTAGTGCTTGTTGACTTCTGTTGTCAGCCGCTTCGGACTGGCTGCATGAATGCAGCCAGTCTTTCCCCCGCCGGTTTGGAGGCCTTCCTTGGATTAAATTGGAGGGCTGCCACCCCCCCAAGATCAACAAGAGTCCTTTCCTTGCTTGCCGCCTCTACAGGGCAATTTTCGACCCTTTTGAGGGTCCCCCAGCAGAGCGAAATGAAACGCGAAAGACGGAGCCCCGTCTTCCTGCGCCTGCATTGCCATTACATCAAAACCAGAAGTCATGATTTTCTAATGAAGAGAAATGATTATGCAACACTTCCATGTCTGCCAGAATTTCCACTTCACTGAAAAAGGCTTTTTTTTATAATTGTACTATGCAGTAGGTCTGGGGGTATGGTTTTCTCCTTGGTAATTGTTTAATTGGGTTATTATTTTCTGTTTGAATATCTGTGTCTAACAGACAGTAGAGCAGGGGTGAAGAATGATGGCCCTTTTATGACTTGTGGACTTCAACTCCCAGAATTCCTGAGCCAGCCAGTTGAAATCCAGAAGTCATAAAGGGTCTATCTTTCCCCACCTCTTCAGTAGAGAATGAAAGTGGTGAAAGGTGATAGCCCATTCAGGTTAACATTCCTTTCAGAATACCAGAGATCCCATTCATAATAAACAAAAGATCCCAAAGGTGCTTTTTCAAAAGGCTACTGGACATCAAACAAAAGTTCATTTCCTCTGTGTAACTGCAATGGGAATTAAGCTGGAAACCAGTTTATGTAGTAAATAAGTAGGAAGAAATGACCAGCTCAGCAGGGTGCCTAACTGCTGAGTGCCCCCTTTTGATTAATTGCTGATAAAATAGGTACCACTTTGGTGGGTAGGTAAGCTGGTGCTCCATGCTGGCAGTCAGATTTCTGCCCTCTGAACCTTCCCGGTTGTGGTGCCCATTTGCAAGACAGCTATGGGGAGAGAAGGGACTTGGATGCTGCTGCAGGAAGAGCTGCTTGTCTTTTTTCCTGGTGCAATGTCAACTTGTCCTCTTGTGATGCACCATGGGAAGCACACAAGCATGTATCTGTCAGAGCTGGTAAACAAGCAGCCAAACTACTACTTTGCAATTTCATTGTAGTCTTCTGGCTAATGTAACAACAGTATATGAGTATCATCATCATAAATCATCATCATCATCTCAGGATTGTTTCAGACAAATAATCAAGCTTATGTACTTCTTAGTTAACGTTTCATTTCATCATATTGGAAGGCATGTTTGGACCAGACATTTTAGGGGCATGTTTGATCTAGTTTTTCTCTTGGTCTTCAACCATTTCTTGAAAGTGAAATACTTATATACTCCTCTGTCTTGGACCATTACCATTGCTAACACATGCAACCGCGAATATAACACATTTCCTAATTATTATATTATCACCCAGAGAATCTTGAATCTCACTTGAATTTAGGAAGAACTCCTAACAAAATCCTCATCCATATCAAGGCAGAATGATGAAAACTTATAATATTCCAACTTGCTAGATAAAAACTGATAAAAACAACAAAGCCAAAATGAAAAAATGGGCTACAGGAACAAACAATGGCCTCTCTTCCATGTGAGAAGGTTTGTAGCAGCCCCCAAATCTAAGCTGTTCCTCTACCACATCAACCAAACAACTTCCCATGCTATTCAGTACTAACACTCAGTGACTAGAAACAGACATTACCAAATAATCATTGCTATTTCTGCCAAGGTGGAGATCCTGAAGGGAAGAAAACGTTTCTGATGGACATTCTGTCACTACTAACATCTAGCCACACAGGTTGGTACCAATTCATCTATAGTCTGCTCTGTGCTGCTCTGTCTTCAATAGTTCAGTGGTTATGCCCACAACCCAACACCGAGTGCTTCCAATATTTTCATAGATTTAAAGTTCAAAAGAAGACCAAGACTATCATTTAAGATGTGGACATTAAATGAGAAGAAAGAATGCCCTATTCATAAGGAGACACCAACAAAAACACTCATCATCATTAACAACAGATGTTCAACTCATCTAAAAATTAGATTATTAAAATTTCCCAGTGACAGTTTATCTGCACTGATTTCAGACAACTTATATAAGTTTGCCATGTGCTTTTAATGCAATTGTTTCAAAGAAGATGACTTCTGAAGATACTTCCTCAGTCTCACTATAAGTAGTTCTTGCTTAACAACAGTAATTGAGCCAATTGTCTCCAAGTGATGTGATCATCAAGTATGATGTCCTGTGATTACATTGCTTAGTGATGGCAATCTTAGCAGTACTCATTACTGTTATTAAGTGAGAATTGTGAGTCATTAAGGAAAGAACTCAAATGACAGCAACTTGGAACTTCCTGCAACCTTCCCTCAAACAAAGTCAATGGAAAAGCTGGCAGGAACTCAAAAGTCCTGGGTGGCTTGTAAGCAGGCAGATGAGTGGGTGAATGCTATGGAGTAAGGTGGGGTGGGGATACTGTGCCAGTTGGGGGGAAAGTGGTGAAGTGAAACATAAGTGCATGCAGGCTGAGGACAGGTTACTATGGCACAACACGAGTGCATGTGAGATGGGGAAGGAGTACTGCTTTGAGGCACAAGTGCAACTGGGCAAGTAATGGGATGCTGCATCCCAAGTGCACACTATGAAGAACAAGATCTGTGAATCTTGTACTCCATAGTGAAGCTGCTTGGGGGAAAATGCTGTGAGACTAACTTGCAACCTTCCCTACCATCTGCCCTATTGACTTTGCTTATGGAAAGCCAGCAGGGAAGCTTGCTAATGGTTATCATGGGACTGCAGGACGTTGCAACCATTGTAAGGGAGAACTACTTGCCTAGCAATCAGATTGCAATCATGTCACTGTGGGCTTGCTGGAATGCCCACTACCGGGCCATTGCCTGTTCAAAACTGGGCTGCAGGAGAGATAGACAAGCGCAAGCACTTGAAGCTCCACTCCTGCAAGTGGAAGGTGCTTGTGCTTATGTGAATGGAACTTTGCATGCAAGCACAAGCACCCTCTGCTGAAGAGCCCTTTGCTTGTACAAGTGGAGCTTTGTGCGCAAGCACAAGCATTCTCCACTCATGTGCTAAGCTCCATTTGTGTGAGTGGAGGGTCCTCACATGTTCCACTCGCACAAATAGAGCTATGCCTGCACATGTGCACCTGCCACTCACATGCCCCTCCCTGTGCCAGGCCAGGCCATCAAGCTGGAAAGGTTGGGGACTATTGACTTTGAGAACTAGTCATAACTATCACTTGTTCAACACCATTCCAAATTTGAACAGTCGCTGTACATATGGTTGCTAACGGAGGACTACTTGCAGTTACACATTATAATTCAGAACCCAGATGGACAGACAAAGATTGTTTTGAATATCTAAAGAGAAGATTACCACCAAGGCATATTATGTTATAATGAAAGTAAACAATAAAATTAAGCTATACAAAAATATTCTCTAAAATCAGGAGCCCTCATTCTTTTTTCTCATTAGATGCTCCTTGGTGTTCAACTCAGATCTCAGAATAATGATGTAGGATTTGGGGACAAAGATGCAGACTAGTAAGCCCAGGCTGGAGGTCAGGATGGAGAAGATCTGCACGGCCACCATGTATTTCCCTTTGGTACTCAGGTAGGTGGGGACAAAGGAGATCCAAACACAGCAGAAGACCAGCATGCTGAAAGTGATCCACTTGGCTTCATTGAAAGTCCCTGGAAGCTTTCGGGCCAAGAAAGCCACCAAGAAACAGATAGCAGCCAAAAAGCCCATGTAACCAAGGACAGAATAGAACATGGTGACTGAGCCTTCATTGCATTGCAGCAGGATGTGTCTTGGTTGGGAATGAAAGTCAGAATCTGGGAATGGGGGAGAGAATCCTAGCCATATCATGCAGATTCCCACTTGACACCCAGAACAGGAGAAGACAATGGAGTTGGCCAGAGTTTTCCCCAGCCATTTTCTCATTCTGCTTCCTGGCTTTGTGGCCAAAAATGCAACTACCACCATGATAGTCTTTGCGAGCAAGGAAGACACGGCAACTGAGAAAACGAAACTGAAGATGACTTGCCGAAGAAGACAAGTCACTTTCTTAGGATGACCAATAAACAGAAGTGAGGTCAAGAAAGAAAGCAAGAGGGATATCAGAAGAGTGTAGGTGAGGTCCCGATTGTTAGCTTTGACTATGGGAGTTTCTTGGTATTTAATGAAGATTCCCAGAATGAAGGCAGTGGTTAGGGACAAAGCAATGGCAAAGAAAGCCAAAATGAATCCCAACAATTCTTCATAGGATAAGAAGCTTATACTTTTGGAGACACACTGATCTCGCTTCTTATTGGAATACTGGTCATCTGGACACTTTTCACAATGGGCTGCATCTGAAAAAAATATCACCTTAGTTCTGCAGCTGTAGAATCATGAAAATTTATAGGTCCCAACATTAATTAGAAATAATCATTGCTTGTTTTAAAGACTGAGGGACCAATGAGATTATCAACTCTCGCGAAATGTGTCTTCTTTCCTGAAACCAGATAAGAAGGCAACAACTTGAAAAATTTCATCTCCCTTTCATTATGTATTTTAAAAGCCACATCATTACACAAAATTGGATGATTGGTACCCAATCCTTGAAAAGTCTGTGGATTCTGTTGAAATTTAATTTTTATTGCTTTGTAGAATTATGAAACTACTATGTTCCTAATTAGATCTACAGCTGGTAGGAAAGTAAACAACTTTAATAATTGTTGCCCAGAAAAACAAGAGTGAATATTGATTGCATCCTCAATTTCATTTTTTCCCCAGAGCTACCTACCTTCTTGCATAGAAAATGTTCCTTCCATACACAAAGAACAGTCATAGCAGCAAATTGATGCTCCCTTTCTCATGAGCTTGGCATATCCTGGATAACAACTTTCTGAACATCTAGAAGAAGGCACCATCTAAACATAAAAATAAAGATCAGTTAGGGCAACCTTTGATTTGGGGTTGAGTGGGTTTTATTTCAAGGAACAGGTTTCTGATAGCCAGGTAGCACAGTGAGCCAGCTCAGCCAAGGAGTAGTGGCACAGCAGTTACTGATGGGGATCACCATTCCTTTCCATTCTAGGTTTTGGAGATATCATTTGTGAGGAATAAAGTTCAACTCTAAAGCTGTTGGAAAGCAAAACAAAGTTTTATTAAAAGTGTTTGCAAAGGCTAGTGTACCTCTGTATGCATAAGAGACCACACTTGAATCATTTTAGCATAAACTATTATACCCTGTCCCATAGAATTATGCCACATCCTTCCTTTCCAGACCTAGTTGATAGGTCTGGATTAGTCACATGCTTTTCGACCGCCTAGTAACCTGACCTTCCAATTATATGATCAAAAGCCCCTTTGCTCATGTCTTATCTCCCCTTCCTTGTCTGTGGCATGATTCATGACATCCTGCTATCTCAGGATGTAGCTTATCTATAAAATGAGCCTGTTTGCCTAAACTAGATAATTTCAACAATTACAATATTTATGTTTCCTGTAAGAGTGCATGTTTTTCATCCAGAAGCTATGTATGTAACAGAGTTCATGCTTCAGTTAAACATGGTTGTTTTTTGGTTAATATAATACTTTAAAATACTAACTTTAGGTAGTTTGAATAAAGAATAAACCTTATATAAATTGGATAATATGTCATTCATAAACTATATGCTATTCTACAGTAGCGTGCACTATTCTAAAAGTATGCTTTGAGTCAGTGTATATAGTCCCTTTCTGTTCCTCCAGCTTACTACATCTCCTTTTCTAAAAGTACCTTAGCTAAGTGTCTCTACATGCCTATTCCTTAAACTGAAATGGAAAATTACAACATGTACATTTATTGTGTATCTCACACCATTTAACACGAACCTTTATGGAAAAGGACATTGTGTGCCAGTAGCAAATAAAGATGATTCTCTTTCTGGTTCAATCTCTGTTTCAATCCAGAAACATTCCCTTTGTCTTATTCTCCATTCATAGGAAAGTGGTTCCATTGCAAAAGGTGTTTCTCCTTAAGGCATATATGGGAATGCTATATCTTCTGTCATTCTCTCCCTCTTTGCTTGGGCAGGAAACCCCAAACTTCTTTATCTCTGCAAAAGTCCCTATGTTTCTGCCCTGGGGCTGAACATTGTATTATGAATTGTCTTTTTTCAACTGCCCCCATTTACCCCATCACATTCTCAATGATATTTTTCTCTTGTGCAATTCAGTGGGCTGCTCTCTTTAACATCTGGATTTTTTCTTATTAAGATTGTATGATAGGCCATTAATTATAGTGCTATATTCCAGTTTAACAATTAGTGGTATAGCAGATTGTGATAACTACTGAAATACACCTAAAGACCACATGATAGCTAATGAATTAATGGGACTTTAGGTTCCTTTATTTGGAGGTTATCTCAATTGTCTTCAATGAGAGTTATTTCTGAGCAGAAAAGTTTTCATATGTGGAGGTAAATAGAAGACTCAAAACCAAGCAGCATCAGCTACCTTGTTAAATGATGTTGGCCATTGGATAGCACTGTGATTGATGGAGACATAGACTTCAGAAGAGGCTTCTCTTTCTACACTCCCAACTTCCACCCCAGCAGTAGACTTGTTAGGAAAAACTGTCCAGTGGATGACATGAAAGTCAGCATTTTCATCCAAATAAATTCCATCCCTGGAAATATTCTGAAGCTGGAAATTTCTCATGAACTGATGAAGCTGAATGACAAAGAAAATCACATATATACTGAGTCCTTATTCAATGTTTCTATGGCTATAATTCTGGACTGGAATTACTTTGAATAATTCAACTTCTTTGACTCAGCACTTTGGTCTGCAAGAGGATGATTCCAGATTTTAAGCTTCTGTCCCTATTTTTCTATGGAATACCAGATCTTTTTCACATATATTATATCTTCTATTTTCTTGAAGGAATCATTACATTATCCTACAAAGTTATAGTTTAGCATCACAATGTTAACAGCAACAACAAAAAACAAAATTACATAATGCTGAAATTTCAAGAGTTAATTGAATGTCATCAGATCCAAGTTTTTATGTGATACTGTATGAGATTTTCTTGATTTCTTACGCTTTACTTTTTTAGAGAGATCCTGCTTATGTGTGTTTGTACGTGTGTATAACTCAGACAGCACAAAATCATAGTCTGTTTCCTATTCTCTGAAATGGTTCCTTTCTGGAGATCAAACCAACTGTAAATTACTTACACATTGCATCCTATTTCAATTCTCCCCTGTCCTTCAGATGACACAGCTCTGAATGTGGCAAGCCTAGCAGGAAATAGGGAAGGATGAAAGAGAGAGCTTTAAGAGAGCTAATTTCAATAAACTTAGAGAGGGTTTGGGAAGGATTCCATGGATGAGAATCCTCAAGGGGAAAACAACTCAAGAAGCTTGGGAAATTTTGAAAAGTGAGATAATAAAAGCCCAGTCTAGCACAATACCAACAAAGAGGAAAAATTACAGCTCTCAAAAGAAACCAGCATGGCTGCATAAAGAACTCTCTGATAAATTGAAAGATAAAAGGACAAGTATAGAAAGTGGAAAGAGGGGCACATAACTAAGTCAGAATATCAGCAAATAGCCCGAGCCTGCAAAGATGAAGTGAGGAAAGCTAAGGCTCATAATGAACTAAGGCTTGCGACCAAAGTCAAAAATAACAAAAAAAGCTTCTTTCAACATGTAAAAAACAGAAAAAAGTGAGGAAATGATTGGTCCATTAGTGGGTGAAAGTGGCAAGAAGGTGACAAGCAACAGGAGAAAGCAGAACTATTTAACTCATTTTTTGCATCTGTCTTTACACAAAGGGAAAACAGACCAACCTACCAAAAATAGTGCCATAAAAAAACAGAATAGAAACACAAGTTAAGATAGGCAAGAAAATGGTAAGTGAGCACCTGTCCAGCCTAGACGAGTTCAAATCACCAGGACCAGATGGATTACACCCCAGGGTTCTCAAGGAACTGGCAGATGTGATCTCAGAACCATTGAACTATATTTTTCAAAGATCCTGGAGCACTGGGGAATACCAGAGGACTGGAAAAGAGCTGATGTAGTTCCCATCTTCAAAAAAGGGGAAAAAAATGGACCAGGAAATTACAGACCTATCAGCCTGACCTCAATACCTGGGAAGATTCTGGAAAAGATAATCAAACAACGAATCAGCGAACACTAGAGGCAAACAAAATCACTACTAAAAGCCAACATGGGTTTGTCAAAAACAGATCATGCCAGACAAACCTTATTGCATTCTTTGACCAAGTGACAAATTAGTGGATCAGAGGAATGCTGTGGATATAATTTACTTGGACTTCAGTAAGGCATTTGATAAAGTAGATCACAACCTACTACTTGATAAGATAGAAAAATGTGGGTTAGACAGCATCACCACCAGATGGATTCGTAGCTGGCTGACCGCCGTACTCAGCGTGTGGTCCTCAATGGAACCGCATCTACATGGAGGGAAGTGTGCAGTGGGTGCCCCAGGGCTCTGTTCTGGGGCCAGTGCTCTTCAACATCTTCATCAACGATTTGGAGGGATAGATGGGGAACTCATCAAATTTGCGGATGACACCAAGCTGGCAGGAATAGCCAACACTCCAGAAGACAGGCTTAAGATACAGGAGGACCTGGACAGACTTGAACATGGCGCTATCTAACAAAAATGAAATTCAATGGTGAAAAAGTAAGGTTCTACATTTAGGCAAGAAAAACCAAATGTACAGGTATAGTATAGGTGGTACCTTGCTCAATAGTAGCAACTGTGAGAGGGATCTCGGAGTCCTAGTGGACAATCACTTAGATATGAGCCAGCAGTGTGCAGCAGCTGCCAAAAAAGCCAACACAGTGCTAGGCTGCATTAACAGAGGGATAGAATCAAGATCACATGAAGTGTTAATACCACTTTACAATGCCTTGGTAAGGCCACAATTGGAATACTGCATCCAGTTTTGGGTCAACACGAGCGTAAAAAAGATGTTGTGAGATCTAGAAAGAGTGCGAGAAGGGCAAACAAAGTGACTAGGGATGGAGGCTAAAGCAGATCAAGAAGTTTTGCTGGAATGGGTATGTCTAGTTAATGAAAAGAAGGACTAGGGGTGAACATGAGAGCAGTATTTCCGATATTCAGGGGTTGCCACAAAGAAGAGAGAGTCAACTATTCTCAAGGACGCTGAGGGCAGGACAAGAAGTAATGATGGAAACTAGTCAAGGAAAGAAGCAACTGGAACTGACGGAGGAACTCCTGACAGTTAGAAACAATTAACCGTGGAACAACCGGCCTCCAGAACGGTGAATGCTTCCAACACGGAAGTTTTATAAGGAAATGAGATCTTGGAACAGCCATTTGTCTGAAATGGTATAGGGTTTCCTGCCTGAGCAGGGGGTTGGACTCGATGACCTCCAAGGTCCCTTCCAACTTTATTATTATTATTATTATTATTAGATGACCTTTGGCCATTGTACAAATAGCAGAGGCTTTGATAGAGTGGAGGAACAAAGCAAATCCAAAGAGATAAAAGACAGAATGGACTTGGTTGGGAAGGAGAACAGATCCCAGAATGTGGGAACACAGAGATTAGTGCTAAAGAAATAGGGTTTCTTGTCACCACTCCTTGTATCAGTAAAACTACTGATGCCCTAAATTTTATTGTGTGGATCATTAACCCCATTTCAACTCTGTGGCATCTGTTGGGCCATGAATTGTGCTATCTTCTTCAGTGAATCTGTCAATGCACCCATCTCCCTTCCCTTTTTGATTACAATGTCTGAGAGAAGGAAACATGCATAGACCTGTGTGCTGCAGGAAGGAAAAGTGGCAATGGAGGAGAGTCTTCACAGAGGATGAAACCTAAACTTTAGCAACCTATCAGAACATGACCTGTGTAGTGGATTAAATATTTCTGCTTGTTTAGTAGGAAATTCCCCTCACACCCCACTCCCAAAGCCAGACACATCTGCTCTCCTGGCCTATTTTTCCTGGTATCCACTCATTCCACAGATAATGTTCAGATTATCTTTCTTGTAGGATTTGCTCATTCACATTGTCTTTATTATTCTCCCTTCCAGATGCTTTTTGCCTTGGTATCTCACATTGTTATTCACTCTTTTGCTCCTTATCTTTATGGCTACTTCTCACTGGTCTCTTTTTCTGCTTCCATCAATTGTCTCATTGTCTGCTGTGGGAAGTCAGTCCCTCAGAAGGAAATATTAAAAGGGCAGAAAAATATATTTCCTCAAAAGGATTTTTTTTTAAAGTAGAAACCAAGCCTGCCCCAAGTCTCTCTGCCCAAAGCAGGAGCCAGCCCTATACAAATGCAGATGTAACCATCAGAAAGCTGGAGCCGGCTAGGAAATCAAGAAGACAAAAGACCTAAAATCTGCATACCCCACCTGTGACTGGACATAATAGGATCATCAAGAATACCAGAGAGGCACACCTAAACTCAGGTCAGAATACGTGACACAGGAAATAGCCTCCAAGTTCATGCCACAGGAACAGGAAACTCCCAAGCAAAAGGCTTTCAGAGGGTTTAAAAACCTACTCCACATGTGCTCAGCCCTTCTTCCTTGATTTCTCTCCTTCCTGCAAGAACCATCTTTCCCTTCTTCAATAAACTGTAACCTTCTTCCCAAAGCAGTTGCCATGTTGTTTTATTTATTCCCGGCTTGGATGAACCAGGATGAAGACTTTTCTTCCCACACTGCTGTTTCTTGTTTTCTCTCATTTCTCAGTCCTCTTCTCTTCTGCTCTCCTTCTGTTTCCCTTGCTCACACCTGGAATACTGCAACCAATTTTGGTCACCATACTACAAAAAAGATGTTGAGACATTGGAAAAAGTACAGAGAAGAGCAACTAAGATGATCAAAGACTGGAGACTAAAACATATGAAGAATGGCTGCAGGACTTGGGTTTGGCTAATTTAAAGAAAAGAAGGAATATGGGTGACATGATAGCAGTATTCCAGTATTTGAGGGGCTGCCATAAAGAAGAGGGGGTCAAATTATTCTCCAAAGCACCAGAGGGCAGGACAAGAAACAATGGTTGGAAACTGGTCAAAGAGAGAAGCAACCTGGAATTAAGGAGAAACTTCCTAACAGTGAGGACAATTAACCAGTGGAACAGCTTGTCTTCAGAAATCGTAGGCACTCCATCACTGGAGGTTTTTAAGAAGAGACTGGACAGTCACTTGTCTGAGATGGTATCGGTTCTCCTGCTCGAGCAGGGGGCTGGACTAGAAGACCTCCAAGGTCCCTTCCAGCTCTATTCTATTCTATTCTATTCTATTCTATTCTATTCTATTCTATTCTATTCTATTCTATTCTATTCTATTCTATTCTTCACAGATTGTCTCCTGGATTGTCTCTGTCTTCCTGGTCTTTGCCCCTCATTTTTCTCCCACACACTGGCAGTCGTGCTGGTTCCTTTTCAAAGGACTGTTCATGGGTGATAACATGGGTACTCCCCACTTCAACCAGTGCTACTCCAATATACAAGCTTGCAGGTTAAGTAAGGACATTTTCCTTTTTATGTGCATCTGGCATTCCTGCTTAACACCTAGAACGGTGAGTGAGAAGCCTATAAAATACCTGGCCAGTGATTTCTGAAGGGCCTACTAACTTAAACAGACCAAATAAAAAAGGAGGTGGAGTTGCTCTCTCTATAAGAAATAACTACATCTCTACAGAAATAGAGCACAACAATGATGAAAACTGAATGCATTTGGATCAATATAAAAGGGGGGGAAATGACATTGCCATAGGTGTATACTATAGACCACCCAAGCAAACAGAGGAAATAGATGAGGTTTTTGCTAGTTAGCTAACTAAGATATATAGGAAGCACATCACAATAGTAATGGGGGACTTTAATTACCCTGACATCAACTGGGAGATAACATCTGCACCAAGTGGAAGATCAAACAGATTCCTGACAAATCTAGCAGACAACTTTGTCTCCCAAAAAGTAGAGAAGGGAACTAGGGGATCAGTCATATTGGATCTAATTCTCACTAACAGAGATGAAATGATAGAAGGTGTTGAAGCCACAGGAACCTTGGGAGGTAGTGATCATGCAATATTGGAATTCAACATTATGCAAGCACAAGCAATAGAACACAGTCAAACTAGAGACTTGGACTTTAAGAGAGCTAATTTCAATAAACTTAGAGAGAGCTTGGGAAGGATTCTATGGATGAGAATCCTCAAGGAGAAAACAACTCAAGAAGCTTGGGAAATTTTGAAAAGTGAGACTATAAAAGCCCAGTCTAGAACAATACCAATGAAGAAGAAAAATAACAGCTCTCTAAAGAAACCAGCATGGCTGCATAAAGAACTCTCTGATAAATTGAAAGACAAAAAGGACAAGTATAAAAAGTGGAAAGAGGGTCACATAACTAAGGCAGAATATCAGCAAATACCCGAGCCTGCAAAGATGAAGTGATGAAAGTTAAGGCTCAAAATGAACTAAGGCTTGCAACAAAAGTCAAAAATAACAAAACGAAAAGCTTCTTTCAACATATAAAAAACAAGAAAAAAAGTTAAGGAAATTATTGGTCCATTAGTGGAAGAAAGTGGCAAGAAGGTGACAATCAACAGGGAGAAAGCAATACTACTCAACTCATTTTTTGCATCCGTCTTTACACAAAGGGGAAAAACAGTCCAACCTATCAAAAATAGTACCGTAAAAAACAGATCAGAAACACAAGTTAAGATAGGCAAGAAAATGGTAAGTGAGCACCTGTCCACCCTAGATGAGTTCAAATCACCAGGACCAGATGGATTACACCTCAAGGTTCTCAAGGAACTGGCAGATGTGATCTCAGAACCACTGAACTATATTTTTCAAAGATCCTGGAGCACTGGGGAACTACCAGAGGACTGGAAAAGAGCTAATGTAGTTCCCATCTTCAAAAAAGGAAAAAAAATAGATCCAGGAAACTACAGGCCTATCAGCCTGACCTCAATACCTGGGAAGATTCTGGAAAAGATAATCAAACAACGAATCAGCAAACACCTAGAGGCAAACAAAGTCATTACTAAAAGCCAACATGGGTTTGTCAAAAACAGATCATGCCAGACAAATCTTATTGCATTCTTTGACCAAGTGACAAAATTAGTGGATCAGAGAAATGCTGTGGATATAATTTACTTGGACTTCAGTAAGGCATTTGATAAAGTAGATCACAACCTACTACTTGACAAGATAGAAAAAGGTGGGTTAGGAGGCTTCCGGTTCGTCATGCAACCGCCATGGACGGCTGGGAGATTTGCTCTCTCTCCCCCGTTCAGTTTCGCATCACTGGGGGCCCCTGAAAAGGGCCAAAAGTCACCCCGGAGAGGTGACCAGCAAGGAGGGGCTTTTGCTGGATCGCGGGAGAGCAGCAAGTCTCCCGTTAGAGCAGGTGATCCCTCCAAACCGGCGGACGAAAGGACCGGCCATAGAAATATGGCTCGTCCCTAGACTGCTAACAGCCAAAGTCACATTACCATCTGGCAACTTCAAAGCAGCGTGGACATGACTGGGTGAGGTCTACCTCTCTTACATCCTAATTACTTAATTACCTGCATAAGCTGCTAAAGTACTTTCCCCCCTGTCGTGAGGGAAGGGGGATTTTAGCCCTCCCTCCAGAAACAGCGGCAATCAACCACTCGGGAGTTTAAAATGTTGAAAAAATACTGGGACCCTAATTGGAATTCTATTTCCTAAAATTGGTGGATTATAAGATTTGTAACTTTCTACTCTCTATATTTTTTTCTCTGATTTTTACTCTAATTACTATTGAAGATTTGGGGGTTTTCCCCCTTAAAATAAAGGGGGGGGGCTGAAAAGATCCAACTTACTCTGAGACGTAACCTGCTATTCTTTAAGAGAGACTTGTTGACAGCTTTGAAAATAGATACGATATAAAGCAACCTTGAAGCACCATCTGCAAAAAACCCAGCTCAGCTCCTCACTTGGTGGACTTTTTGACTGTACGTTTTTTTTTTAGTTTCATATACTACAATGGAAGAAGAACAGGAATGGATTTCTTCTACAGAGGAAGCACAGGAACAAATTCTTTGTATGTTAAAAGTGATTATCCAAACTCTACGTATAAGTCTGGATATGCAAACTCAAACTATGACTTCAACCAAAGAATCATCTATACAGAATTCTATAGAGAAAGTGAAACAACCAAATGCTATGACAGAAGACTTAGATACTCAACAAATACAGACAATGGAAAACACAAAAAAGAAACTGATAATAGAGAACAAGGAAAGGACTTTTCTTATAAACCAGAAGGAATTTGAAGATAAAAAAGAAAAACAGATGAAAGAGAAGATAAATACTTTGGGACAACTGCATCAACTGGAAAAACAAAGAGACGACCTGCTAAATCAGCTAGTCCTCTTAAGAAAACATCAACTGGACGCTCTTATCAACATCAAACAATAGCCACAATAATACAAGGAGATCTTTTTGATGATGAAAGCAAAGATACGAAAAATGACCTGGCAGAGAAAAAAAGCTAGAATAAGATTGAAAAAGATTGGGGTTTTGATCTACACATGAGATCTAAAATAGAATATATCTAAATGGATAGAATATGTATTCTGAACACAAGATATTGTAATGATTTGAGATAAAGAAAATTTTGGTCATATAAAATCTAGAAATATAAATATTGAAATAAGAATATTATACTGTTTTATTAGTTTGTTAAGATAGATGGCAGAATTTATATATAAGGGGTGTATTTTAAATATTAGATTGTATGAGGAATTGTGATAAAGGAATTGTGTTTAATTAAAAATTTGGGAAAAAATAAATATTAAACATTAAATTAAAATATTAAGGGGAAATTAACCATCAGGTCACTGATTGGCTAAAAGTTTGAATGTTTACAAATAACTAAGATTTGAATTTAAGATATTGTTATGAGTTGAGACAAAGGTTAAGTAAAACTTAGAAGTATAAATATTAATAATTAAATTTGTATATGGATTTGTGGTACAAATGCTGGTGGTTTCTTTTTTTCTTTTTTTTTCTTTTTCTGGAAAGGAAGGAAGGAAGGAAGTAGAAGAAAGAAAAGGAAAAAAAATTATTAGCCCCAAATATGAGATAGGAGACTTAGAAATTGGGATTATTTAAAATCTGGAAATGATAAAGATTAAACGTTAAACTTAAATATCAATGGGAAATTAAAGTTAAGAAAAACTTACTAGGTTATTGTCTAAAAGATGGAATGTCAAATTAATTAAGATATGTATAGACTGAAGATTATTGATGAATACTAGAAAGGTATTTTTTGTTTGATTGATAGAATAAGAAATGTATGGGTTCGAATATGACAGTAAATATTATGGGGGAAAGAGAGGGAATTAGTTGTTGTAATACTTTGAGATTTGTACTGATGATATTCAAATGTAATGGAATTACTATGCTCAGCCGCCACACTACTTTTCAAATATGTAAATGTAATATTGGAAAATTAATAAAAAAAACTTGGAAGGGCTAAAAAAAAAGAAAAGAAAAATGTGGGTTAGACAGCATCACCACCAGATGGATTTGTAGCTGGCTGACCGGCCGTACTCAGCATGTGGTCCTCAATGGAACCGCATCTACATGGAGGGAACTGTGTAGTGGGGTGCCCCAGGGCTCTGTTCTGGGCCTGGTGTTCTTCAACATCTTCATCAACGATTTGAACTCATCAAATTTGCAGGCGACACCAAACTGGCAGGAATAGCCAACACTCCAAAAGGCTTAAAATAAAGAAGGATTTTGACAGACTTAAACATTGGGCACTATCTAACATAATGAAATTCAATGGTGAATTTAGGCAAGAAAAACCAAATGCACAGGTATAGTATAGGTCAGGGCTTTTCAACCGGTGGTACACGTACCACCTGTGGTACATTAGCATTGGTAGGTGGTACGCGGCCCTGCCCAGCCAAGTGTAGTGGGGGAGGGAACGAGCCAAAGCAGTGCAGTGCAGGACGTAACTTGAGAGATTCCTCTGGAGCTGCAGAGTGGCTCGCCCCAGGATTGGCACTTCCAGCTCACCCAGAAGAGAAAAGAGGAAGAGGGGGGCAGAGACAGAAGAGGCTATAAAAGGAGGCAGTTTGGGCAGGAGATGGAGAGAGAGAAAAAAGACACAGCCTTGGGAGGAGACGGAGTCAGCTGTAGCTGCACTGAAGAGAAAGAAGGAGGAGGGTGGGGGGAGAGGAGAGGAGATCAAGCAGGAGCCGATCTACAACTTCTGTGGCAGCCATCTGTGCTGGCAGTGACAAACAGGCAAGAAATGCAGCGGGGGAGGGGTCGCCCTCCATGAGGAATGAAGCAAGGCAGCATCGGCTGGAGGTGAGCATGGAGGGAGGGAGGGAGGTGATGGCAATGAGAAAGAGGAAAGTAGGAGCAGGAGAGAGGGAAGGAAAAGCCCGGGGCTTGCTTTCCAGCTGGGAGGCTATACCTTTAAGGGAAAAGGAAAAAAAATGAAGCGTCACCGTTTGAAATAGACTAGCTGCTGCTGTTCCGGCTGCTCGAGAGGAGATATTTAAGGGCAGAAACGAAGTGCCATTTCAGCTGAACAACAAACCGGGAGAATGGAAGGATTCTTATGTGCTTTTGTGACTTCAAAGTTCTGGGATTTGTGCAATGTGGGCTTGGTGTTCTTAAGGAGTTTTTGGCAATTTCTATTTGGCTGATGTCTTGTGTTAGCTTCTATTGCTCTGCTGTTGTTAGCTGTAAGTTTTTCTGCAAGGGATTTTGAAGTATTTTTCTCCTGAATGGATTTTGCCTGTAGCATTCCTTTACTTATGAATGGAGCCATTTGGGGAGGCTGCCTTAACCAGCAGCCAGTACTTACTACATTTTTTTTCTTCCTTAAGTGTCGGCTGCTGGCTCCTTAACTTTCCTTTCTAGCCAGTAGCTAAATCTTAAAGGGGAATGCGCCTTTTTAAGCTAGTTCCCTCAGTGGCTTGTCTTTTCTGTCTCTGGAGGCTTTTCCTTGTTTGATAAATATATGGAAGAGGGAAAATATGGGTGGGTTCAAATTCTTCCTTCAGAAGGAAATGGGAATGAGAAGGGAAGGAAGTCCCATCTTAGCACTTGCCACCAGCAGCCCTGCCATTGACTTTGCTTGTCAAAAGGTTGCAGAAGGGGATCACATGACCCTGGGACACTGTGACCATCATAAATATGAATCAGTTGCCAAGCATACAAATATAAATCACATGAACCTGGGCGTGCTGCAATGGTCCTAAGTGTGAAAAATGGTCACAAGTCATTTCAGTGCAATTGCAACTTTGAACAGTTGTTGGGGGTTTTTTTGGTCATCAAGTCTTTGACACCTTGCTAGGTGGTACTCGAATATTGCCATATCCTAAAAGTGGTACAATCGGTGAAAAGGTTGAAAAGCCCTGGTATAGGTGGTACCTTGCTCAATAGTAGTAACTGTGAGAGGGATCTCGGAGTCCTAGTGGACAATCACTTAAATATGAGCCAGCACTGTTCTGCAGCTACCAAAAAAGCCAAGACAGTTCTAGGCTACATTAACAGAGGGATAGAATCAAGATCACGTGAGGTATTAATACCACTTTACAATGCCTTGGTAAGGCCACACTTGGAATACTGCATTCAGTTTTGGTCACCACAATGTAAAAAAGATGTTGAGACTCCAGAAAGAGTACAAAGAAGAGCAACAAAGACTGGAGACTAAAACATATAAGGAATGGTTGCTGGAATTGGGTATGTCTAGTTTAATGAAGAGAAGGACGAGGGGTGATATGATAGCAGTGTTCCAATATCTCAGGGGTTGCCACAAAGAAGAGGGAGTCAAGACAATGGTGCGGTCCAAATATGTGAACAACTGGTTCTCTGTGTGGATGCTGCTTCCGGAAAGTCCATTCTGGGCCTGGGCAACAAAAAATCAGCTACCAATTCTGCCAAACTGGTGCAAACCAGATGAATCCCACCACTGAGTCAAGCTATTCTCCAAAGCACCTGAAGGCAGGACAAGAAGCAATGGATGGAAACTAATCAAGGAGAGAAGCATCCTAGAACTAAGGAGAAACTTCCTGACAGTTAGAACAATTAACCAGTGGAACAACCTGCCTCCAGAAGCGGTGAATGCTCCAATGCTGTAAGTTTTTAAGAAGAGAGTGGACAGTCATTTGTCTGAAATAGTATAGGGTTTCCTGCCTGAGCAGAGGGTTTGACTAGATGATCTCCAAGGTCACTTCCATCATCATCATCATCACTATTATTATTATTATTATTATTATTATTATTATTATTATTATTATTATTATTATTATTATTATTATTATTATTATTATTATTATTATTATTATTATTATTATTATTATATTATTATTATTATTATTATTATTATTATTATTATTATTATTATTATTATTATTATTATTATTATTATTATTATTATTATTATTATTATTACTACTACTACTACTACTACTACTACTACTACTACTACTACTACTTTCCATTGGGAGATACTGAGTGTCAGATTCTCTTGTTGTCTAAACCTAGAAAATCATATAAAGAAGTCACTGTCCATCAGATGTGAGAGAGTTTGTCCATACCCTCACAAAGGGGATAATAGAATTCCAAGCTTCTGCTGCTTCACCACCACAACCCCATTTGAGACAGGACAATTTGAGATATTTGAAGGCTTAAACACAGAACATAGAATAACAGAGATGGCAGGGACCTTGGAAGCCCTCTAGTTCAGATCTATAAGAAGTTAGAAGGGCTTAGCTTTGGGCTATGAATGGGACAAAGTTTTCATAGCAAAGTTGTCTCTTTCAAAGACTAACTATTGAGGCATCTGAAGTAATCCAAAATACAAAGTTAGGATTAACTGCTTGGCTTGACAACTAGACAAGATCAGCATGTGCTATCTTGGGATGAGAACTGAAGATTGACGAAGCATCCTGATGCATATTTAATTTGTAAATGGGGAAAATTGCCTTGTCACTATGGAAGTATCTCTTTTATTATAGCATCCCAGATCACACAGGTAGTTTAAATTTGGAAGATTTATCCCCATAATCTCTTTCTCAACACTCTCAAATACTGCAAACAGGGCAACTGGTATTTAGAATCTCTCATCCCTTCTATTTCCAATTTAATACTAAGGTATTGAAAGGGGAGCATCAGTGGAACCTTGAAGAAGTCTTACCTGCCATGGCTGTACAATTTGGAGCGACTGATGGTCTCCAACTTGCATCTTCCTGGTACTCAGTTGGGAGGAAGAGGCAGCATTGAGGACCAAGGCCACAGCTTGGATAGCTTTGGAAATAGAGGAGGCATCCTCAGACTGCATTCTTGCAACCACGTCATGGAGTGGGAATTCCCAGTTCTCTTTTTCTTTGCATCTTTCCCAAACTTTCTTAGATTTCACAGCCTTTGAGTAGGAACACTGGAATGCTTCCTTTCCAAATTGAAAGACAGCAGAAGAATATGAATTAAAGTCATAGTATTGTTTTTTTACCTTTGTCTGGGTAAGGAAGGAAAACAAAGCATGTTTATGTTGGAGATCCACCCCATAGTAAAACATTGTTATACTTATATCTGTCAAAGTTGTTGCAATCCACACTTTCCCCCCAACGAATGCATTCTTCCTTCCAGAAGTTTGTATTAGTCCTGATAGCATTGCTGTGGCCTGAAAATCCAATTGACAAACTATAATTTTTATTTGACTATTGATAAGGAAAAAAAGCTTTTGCCTTTTTCTTTTCATAAACATTTTTCCGAGACTTATATCCTTATTTGTTGCAGGGATTGTTTCTGAGAGGACAATGCAAACCCCGTTTTTTATAGCTAGAGTTGCCAAGCTTCTTTTAAAGTTTTCTCCTTTTTCATTGTCCTGAGAAAGGAGGCCAATCCATGTCCACTGGAAATGCAGGAGCAGCTGGATAATGGCTGAGCAAGGAGGTTCTTGTTTTGGGGTCATCCGGTAGAAGAAAGGAAAATGATGATTTTTCTCAGGAATGTGGCTAACACCATAGTTGATCTAAGATGAAAGAAAATATATTGGTAGTTTGTGTCACTTTTAATGATAAAAATCAGATGTTTAAATGTAAGAGCCACTGCTGAGAGAAGTTTAGAGAGACTTCCGGCTGTGACGTCATCGTGGAGCGGGTGAAGGAACAGATCTCTGTTCCTAAATCCCGGGAAATTCTTCGCTAAGAGCCCGGCAAGGGCTTTACCGATCCCGGAGAGACTGGTAAATTAAAGAGGAAGCTTCAGAGAAGCCGGGTGGAAAGCAAACACCCGAGCAGACAGGAGCAGCACTCTTAAAATTGGCGGAGAAGAAGCTGGTCTTTAAGGCCGGCCTGGAGCGATGGCGACAGCCTGAGAGGGAAGTGAAAAGTTGAACTGACAGCTTCGTACGGGAGACGAGGAAACCCCTGAAGGAGGTGAGGAATGTTTGATAGAGAGAAGGCGCGGAAAAAGCAAAGCAATAAGGAGAGAGACACAGCGGCAACTGAAATGGAATAGAGCGGAGAAGTGAGCCTTAGAGCAGAACGAGAGCAGCGAGAAGAAGCAGAGAGCCCACAGTAAAGTTTATAAAACGTGAAAGACTGGGATTTAAGAGCTGCAAGAAGCAGAGATTGAAACTAGAGAAAGGACTGGAGAAAGGACGGCCGGAGGCAACAAAAGGTTAACCCTAAGAATAACGTTATATAAAATTGATATATGCAAGTGTGGAAAAATATTATTCAAGTAATAAAAATGACAAGTACCGCAACAACAACTAAAATAAGTAAAAAAACAGCTACAAATCCCACACCTATAATGGCCTCTCCTATAGGTCAAAGAATGATAGGAACCATGTTGGGGAAAGAAAAAGAAAAAGTAGAATTGGCGATGAACCAACAGAGCATACAGATAACACTACAAATGATGCAGGAAACAATGATGAAGACCCAAGAGGCAATAGCAAATAATCATGAAGAAACAAAAACTCATCACAAAGAAATCAAAAATGAAATTAAAAACATGAATGACAAGATAGAGAGTATACAACAAACAATGATGAAGAATGAACAAAGAATTCAAAAAGTCGAAACAAAAATAGATCAAGTTGATGGCAAAATAGAAAAAATGGATCAGAAATCCAAACAAGTAAACAGAGAGTTGACTGATTCTGTTGCCTTCTTGGAAATGGAAAAAGCTTCGTTCTTCCTAAGATTTCAAAATATCGTAGAGGAAAAAGAAGAAGATTTGGGAGAGAAGATGGCGGAGATATTGGCTGAGATATTAGGAAAGGACAAACAGGAAACAAGAAGAGACATAGATGAAATATATCGAGTATATACAAATTATGCACGAAGGCACAGATTGGCAAGAGAGGTGCATATAAGGTTTACTAGAAGATCAATAAGGGATGAAATATATAAAAAAACAAGAGACGAACAGATAGTATATAAGGGTAAAGAAATAATTGTATTAAAGCAAATACCACGTAGAATACGAAATCAGAGACGAGAATACCAATTTCTAACAACCAATTAACTAAATACAAAGTTATGTTTCGATGGTTAGTACCTGAAGGCATATTTGTAACATGGCAAGAAAAAAAATATAAGATAGACACACTCGAGAAAGCGCAGGATTTTTATGAATGTCACTTTGCGCAGGGAGAAGAACAAGAAAGTAGGGAAGAGCCGGAGAGTAAAAGCCAGGAGGAAGACCTATTAGAAGAATTTGAACGAGAAAGAGAAACGCAAAAGATACAAGAAAGAGAAAGGTTAGAAAGAGAAGGAGCAAAAGGAAGGGTAATAGAGACAAGAAGCACAAAAAAAACAGATCAAGTAAAAAACGGGAGAGGCAATTAAGCTCTTTTCTGTAAACATTAATGGTTTAAACATACCAAGAAAAAGAGTACAAACGTTTAACAAATTAAGGAAATTGGATGCAGACGTGATGTGTCTTCAGGAAGTTCATATAAAAAAGGATTATAGAAAACTACTAGAGAATGTAAAATTAGGAACACTATACACAACACTAGCACAAAACAAGAAAGGAGGAATTGCTATATATGTCAAAGAAAAAATAAAATCAAAATTAATATATTCAGATGAAGAGGGGAGAATTTTAATGTTGGAAATAGAATTAGAGCAAAAACAAATTTTATTAACGGCAGTATATGCACCAAATAATAACCAACATGAATTTTTTAAAAAGGTACATAAGAAACTAGTGGATCTGGATTATGAAAGTATTTGTATGATTGGGGATCTAAATGCAATAGTTGATGTTAAGAAAGACTATAAGAGTAGTAAAAAGAGCAAAAAGAAGAAAAATATATTACCAAAATCGTTCTTTAACATGGTAACAGAACTCAACCTTCGGGATATATGGAGAGAGACACACAGATCAGACAAACAATACACGTTTTATTCGTATCCGCATCAATCCTGGTCTAGGATTGATATGGCCTGGGTAACAACAGAAGTACAGAACGGGATAGAGGAAATTGAAATAGGACTTAATGACTGGGCGGATCACAACCCAATAACAATAAAATGGAAAGGCCAGAAACAGAGAAAAAGATGGTCAATGAATCAAAGACTATGTAAAGACAAACAATATATACAGATGCTAGAAAAGGAGTTGACATTATTTTTTCAGGTAAATAAAAAGGAAGAGACATCAACACAAAATTTGTGGGATACTACAAAAGCCTACATTCAGGGATTGACAATTGCATACAACTCTAAGAAAAATAAAGATAGGAGACTTCAACAAGAAAAACTACAAGAAGAACTTAAAGAAACAGAAAGTGACCTACAGAAGGATCCACAAAACAAAAAGATAAAAGAAAAATGGAATATTATAAAACACAAGATTAATCTGACAACACAAAAAGAAATGGCACAGAAAATTAGGATGGTGAAACAAAATTATTTTGAAAACGCGAATAAAACTGGTCGATGGTTGGCCTATAAATTAAAAAAAGAAAAAGGCAAAAGAACAATACATCAACTACAAGATGAAAGTGGAACAGTACAATATAGACGGGAAGAGAAAAAGAACATAATACAAAATTTCTTCTCAAAGCTATACTATCAGGAAGATATAGCAGATGATAAAGTTAAACAATATATAGAGGCGGCAAAAATGAGCAAAATCACCGAAGAACAAAAGGAAATGTTGAATAGACCAATAACCGTAATAGAACTAGAAACAGCATTGAAAAAACAAAAAAATAATAAATCACCAGGCCCAGATGGAATTCCGGTTGAGTTTTATAAAAATACACAAGAGTCACTACAATGGA
>JALGBA010001089.1:37500-78158 GCA_023970755.1 Azemiops feae
AGTTAAAAAATAGGAAACCTTTGAATCATTTTTTTTTTTTTTGCCTTTTCCATGTGATAGACATCTTTGGAGATTTCTATTAGAGCAACACTCCAATTGATCCCAACTGAAACGTCTTCCCAAAACAAACACCAAAGAGTTATGGTGAACTTGGTATATCAGGATCAGAGGGATCCTACGAAAATCACCAGAGCTGATCCTAACTATAATTTTCTCCAAGTTATGACTTGGGGGAGTGGGGTAAAATTAGGAAAATAATCCATATACATTCACTAACTCAGTTGGGAAAACTAGTAAAAGAAAGTGGAGAAGTTACTTAGTACTGTAATTGCTTCAGTCTGTTTAAATAAACTTTTGCAAAACCAAACATTTGTTTATTTTATTTACAGGTCTTACAGGGCTACCTATGACTCTAGGAGTCTCACAACAATCCATAATAGTTAAAAGAAAATACCCTTCTCCTCAAAGGTCAATCCAGAATCTCAATCACAACTCAATCCCCCATCCCAGTGCTTGGGAAAAGAACCAGATCTTCACAGTCTTCCAGAATGCTAAAAGGAGGTGTTACCAAGTATAGCTATATGTCATCATTGCATTATATTATTTCTTCCCATTATACCACCCAGGAGGTGACTAATTCTGGATTCAAGTGGTGAATTAGCTCTTTAGCAAATGTGGCGTATTACTCATCTGGAGATGGTCCACTTCTCAACAAGCCACCTTTAGTCCAAGAGGTTGTTTTGCTACAGGATATTGATGGCTTTGGAGTTATTGCACTGTATTGAAGAATCTTTAATGTGATCCTCTCCAGCCAAACCATTAGCTTATTATGTCTCTATTCTGCTTAAATCTGGTTTTCAAAAGGTATTCCTTTATTTAAATAAAAGGTGAAATGGGACTCATAAAAGCTTGGAAAACATGTAAAAGACATTGGTTGGAATGAAAGCTTGGAAAAGGATGAAGGAAGGATAGAGCAGATATCTAAAAGAGGCGATGGTGGGAAACAGTCTTAAGAGGTCTCCTTCTACTCAAAAATTTTGGGTCACTTGACTGTGAGATATGCCATTATATATGTCTGATTTATAAATAAAAATAAATATTTGCTGACTCTCCACAGTAATAATTTTGGGAACAGGCAGAAGCCCACCTAGACAAAAGTTATCCTGGGAGAGTTTTGCCAGGACTGCCCAGTGCTGAGGCTGACTTTTGTGGAGAAACTTAAAAGGAACTTTGCATGCTTAACTTTTGCAAAATCATCATAGCAATAGCACTTAAACTTATATACCAATTCACAGTGCTTTACAGCCCTCTCTAAGTGCTTACAGAGTCAGCATATTGCACCCCCAACAATCTGGGTCCTCATTTTACTGACCTGGAAAGGATGGAATGCTGAGTCAACTTTGAGGCCGTGAGACTCAACTGCTGAACTGCTGGCAGTCAGCAGAAGTAACCTGCAGTTCAGCATTCTAACCACTGTGCCACGATAGATGATAGATAGATAGATAGATAGATAGATAGATAGATAGATAGATAGATAGATAGATAGATAGATAGATAGATAGATAGATAGATAGATAGATAGATAGATAGATAGATAGATAGATATACATTAGGTGATAGATAGTTAGATAGATAGATAGATAGATTGATAGATAGATAGATAGATAGATAGATAGATAGATATATAGATAGATAGATAGATAGATAGATAGATAGATAGATAGATAGAAATTAGGTGATAGATAGATAGATAGATAGATAGATAGATAGATAGATAGATAGATAGATAGATAGATAGATAGATAGATAGATAGATAGATGTGCTTCAGAAGCCTTTTCCTAAAGCAAATTGGGAGAAAATAATAACCTGCCTTTCTCAAGGTGAGGAATTGGGGAATGGAAAGTATTCCTAGAAAAAATGCATTAGAGCATGTAAAATCACCAGAATCCTGTACATGGAGAAAATTACATTTTCAGTCGGTGGGTTGGTGGCTTGGAGAAAACATATGGATATAGTTGAGAAATCATTCCTGATGTTATTCCACTAATCAGGTAGTATCCTGGCTTGTAGTAATTAAACTCCTTTTTTTCTTCTATTATCACCTTCAATGGACACTTTATCAGCATTGTGGCACAGGGAAATTTGGACAGAAGTTGAAGCAGAATAAACTGTATTTGCAGCAGCAGCATTTAATATGTATTGATGGAGATTCCTCCTATAGTTCTGTCTTTGGCACAGAGTTGGATCTCAATGCTCACAAAAGGGCACAACTGCAGTGAAGATGGTCCAGCTTGGCCCCATATCAAGGTAGACAAATCTGCAATTTCACACTGGCAAAGTCCCTGCCCAATTCTATCACATCCTGCTTTCAGCAGAGCCCAAGTTGGATACCATGTCAGATTTTCAATTGTTGTATATCCCATTTCCATCACATCAGTTTACAACAAATGGTAGTAATGGAAATCCATAAACTTTGTTTAAAATAGAATAAATAACCATAATTTTGATAATTAGAAGGGGAATTGGGAACAGTTGTTGTAACAGGTATGCAGTTGGGGAAAAAACAATTTTGCATGACTCAAGGGCATAGTTCTAGTTTAAGAGTCAGGAAGGGAACAATTCAGAGAAGTTTGCCTTTTACTCCGTAAACTTATTCCTGATTCTAAATTCTGCAATGTGCTAAAACAATTAAACACTTTTTCACTAGCCGGTAGGGACATTAGAATTTCTTATTATTCTCTCTATTGTGAATGAGATAATCTTCCTCAAAGAAGGTTGGATATTCCAGAATGGTTATCTCCATAAGTTGTAAAAAAAATAATTCATCAGAAGCCCGTTAAAAGTTTACCTCTATCTTTCTAAATAGGGAAGATTATCAGTCTTCAAGGTTAGAGATAAGATCTGATAAAAATTTCCTGGATGCTGCTGCGATGCCTTGGATTTTATTTTGTGTTTTACTTAATTTGCATTGGCTTGCCATTAGTGCGTTAATCTGAAAAATGGCCTTTTACTGACTTGTTTATGATGTGATCCTTTTTGCTGTCAGTTACATAGATTTCCTAATAGGGGACTAAAAGATGGTACTAATTTAGTGCAATATCAACAATGGCTGAAGGTGAAGGAGTTAAGAAAATCTGAGAAGGTAACCCCATAGACCATGTCATGTGATGAACAGGTCTAAATACATCTAATTAGTATCCACTAATGAGACCACTACTCATTGCATCTAGAAATCTCCCCTAAAACATGTGATGAAACATAAATTAAATAGTAAATTAGTTACATATCTTGTCTGTATCAACCCTGAAAATAGTGAATTGCTTCACAGAAGAAAATTAATCTGATGTTCTGATTTATATATAGGAGTTGATGAGCTGCCAAAACATAATGGGTCAAGTTGTAACTATATGTCGAAATATGTTTTTACTGTACTTGGTCAAGGCCTAAGTTGCATGGTTGTAAAATAGATAAAGAAATATTTATGGAGTCAAAAATGATCAATGGGCAATAGTCGTGAAGTGCTATGAAGCATGCTGTTGATGGAAGCTGAAAGGTGAAACAGAAAAAAGCCATTGTCTTTTCAGTCCTATGACATTGACAACAGTGTGTACCACCATGCAACCTTCAGAAAATCAGGTTCAGGTTTTGCACACAGAAAATTTGGGGAGATCCAAGACAAAGCAGTTCACATTGGTCTAATGACAGTTCAGGTTCTTCCTTAGTGGAACAATTCTGTGAGTACCCAAGTAATTAGTAGTACTTTAGTTACCCCAGAAGATGAAATACTGATTTGTCAGAAGCAAGCATGGAGACTACTTGAAAGGATGTTAGCAGAAAAGACTAGGGCTATATGCTAGACTAGGAAATTGAGAAAAACATATTGGAGAGAGACGAAGTACTTCCATACTGTTTCTAGACAATTACATAGGCATAAGCCAGAGTTTTATTTTTTTTGTAAATTAGTTAAGTTAAATAATTTTCTATCTTGTCATAACACATAATACTTCTGCAGTGGGTCAAGCCTTCATGGTGACTACACACATCAACGTGACTGGTTTTGTTTTGTTTTTTGCAGAATTCAAAAAAAGGAGGTATTTAAAGGTGATATTTTAGTCTAATCCGATAATTAGACTAAAATATCACCTCCTGAACACAGATATTCCAGGGAGTTGTCCTAAATGCAGGAAGAGGCCTCATCCATACCAGAAGTAGGTAGTAAAGAATTTAATGTTTTCAGTGGCTAGTTAAAAACTGTTCACTTGTCTTAGCATATTGCAACATTTAGTATTTCAAGAATCACTTTGTTGAGTAAGAAGCAGTCAGACTTTCCAGAACCGGTCCCTTGAGGGAACACATAAACACTTAAATTGCAACTATGCCCATGGGTCACAGAAATTTCTTATAGAGAACCCACTGTGATCAATTCTCTCTTTATGATTAACAAAATGATGGTGATTTATTCTATTTCCAGAAAATCCCCTGGAATTCATCTGCTCAGAAAGCAAACTGAGAATACTTAGCAATTTCCCTTCAACAGTACTTGACAAATATTTGGTAACTTTTCATATAAAAATCCTGAAAATAATTCCATTCCTTCAAGAATGTTAGATGGGATTTATGTAGTCAGGGGCCTATGCAAGCATGACATTTTATGCTTCTCTCTCCATATTTGCTGTCAGGATGTCTCTCATCTTTAGTGAGAGAATATTGCTTCTCCTACTCTGAGACCAAAGACAGTGGTTTCTCTCTCAAAGAGTATAGCAGATTTCCCTCCTGGTATGGGAAATGCTGCTGCTGCTGCTTTTCCTGGTGTCCCATTTTCCCTGTGCAGCATTGATGATCAGATGTCAACTGAATGTGTTAGAAGGGGAAAAGTACATGTTAAATTATTACATTCCAGGAGATTATCTGATTAGTGGAATCATATCTACATCCAGTTCTGTAGTTCAACCATATAGTTTCTTCATGCCTCCCACCAACAGATTTGTAAGGTAATTATTGATGTGCACTGAATTCTGGTGAATACGATCATCTTCTTTTTAGTACAGATTCCCACTTCCTAGTACAATATCACTGTCACCTTTTTTTTCTCCCCATGTGCTTTAAAGAAAACACTTATTCTATTTAAGGCATATCAAGCATTTTGACAGGTTTTTTAACTCCTGAGAGCCACTGTCACTCTCACAAAATAGTTGTAGGGTAGATTGAGCTTGGTTCTTCACAACATGATTCTGAGTGATGCCAGGGAGAGTCACCTAGCTGAAGGCAAAGAGGAGGTCCTTTTCACCATATCTTCTTATTCCCTACAAGATAAAGATAAAGATAAAGATAAATAACCTTTATTGTCATTTTTATATTGTGGGCACAATGGCACACATAAAAAATGAAATTTAGTTGCCCGCTCTCAAAGTGAAACATATACATGACAACACCTAAACATACTATGTACAACATATAATAGACCCACATCCCTACATATACATAGCAAATAAATTTCAATACTGGTCCATCTTGAATATTAACGCAAGGAGGAGTTTGAGAGTTCGCAAGGTTAATGCTGTATGGAAGAAACTATGCTGATCTGGATGTTTCTGCTACGGATGCCACGAAGCCTCCTCCCAGAAGGTAACAAGGAACAGGTTGTGAAGATGATGTGTAGTGTCCCAGAAAATCTTGCGGCCCTGCTCAAGCCAATGCTTCTGTGCTATGTCCTGGATGGTAGGGAGTAACTGCAATGATCTTTTCCGCCATCCTCCCACTCTCTCACCGCCTTTTCCTTCTGAAGCAGTGATGCCTCCAAACAGACTGTGATTCTGTATGACAGGATGCTCTCGATTGTCCCCTGTAGAAAGTGTCAGGACAGGGGAAGGAAGATGTGCTTTTCTCATGCGGGCGCAGAAATGCAGGCGCTGCTGTGCCCGCTTCACAGTTTCTCACTGTTTAGCGACCAAGTCAGCCTACTCGTTAGGCTGCACACCCAGGAATTTGATGCTGGTAACCATCTCCACAGGTGAAAATCATTAATGCACAGAGAAGTTGGCTGTGCCTGCCTTCTATGTTTCTCTATGATACTTCGTTCAGTCTCTCTCTGTCTCTCTGTCTCTCTCTCTCTCTCTCTCTCTCTCTCTCTCCCCTCTCTCTCTCCCCTCTGTCTCTCTGTCTCTCTCTGTGTCTCTCTCTTCTCCTGGACATAGTCCTCAACTGTTCACTTGTAGATTTATTTTGCATATTAAATCACAGGCTAATTTACAGGAATAAACATCTGACTATATTTCCTACATTGCAATGTAGTGAGAGTGAGGATCTTATAACCTATTAACCTCCTCAGCCCTTCATGAGATGACCCAGATGAGTTTTTAGAATGACCCTTCCCATCACTCTTCCATTGACTTCAGAATAGATTTCAACTGTTCATGTAAAAGATAGAAATATAGCTGATGATTCATAGATTCCCTTAAAAGGTTACCCCCAAAAGATATGCCTTTATGAGCCGAAGATAAAAATTCATATAAAAAATGAAGATCTATTAATATATCTTATCTTGCAGTAAGTTTGTGAGTTTTGTTCATGTCCTACCCTTTGTCTTTGCCATTCATGAGATCAACCAGAATCCAAGGCTCTTACCAAACATCACCCTGGGCTACAACATTTATGAGATACTTTTCAATGCAAGGATAACATATGATTCCATTATGGATTTGCTATCCATGGGACAAGAGAATGTCCCAAACTACAGTTGTGGAAGACCAAAAAATCTGTTGGCTGTGCTTGAAGGGACTGATTCTGATCTCTTCAGTCATGTTTCAGGCATGCTGGGCATCTACAAAATGCCTCAGGTATGAATGAAAGTTGAAGCTATGTTTTTAAAAATAATACTTTTCCAATATACACCTAAATAATTTTTTCTTCACTCTGGGGTCAGTTTACAGCATAGCTTTTGAAAGATAGATTGATTTTGCACAGTTCCCCTTTTTTACTGCTGAAATAGATTCAGACTATCCATACTTCAACTATAGTGCTGAACTGGATTCAGACTATCCATATATTAACTGTAGGGTTCTCAATGACACATGAAAAGCACACCTTTGCACTTGGAAATAACTTTAAATTAAGCACTCATATTTGTTCCTAAGAGCTAGATAAACACTCATCTTTTCTGTTTCATCTTAGATCAACTATGGGGTCATCAGCCACATTCCTGAACAGAAACATCATTTCCCTTTTTTCTACCGGATGAGTCCAAAACAACAACCTCCTCACTTGGCGATTGTCAAACTTCTCCTCCATTTCCAATGGATGTGGATCGGCCTTGCTGCTCCAGACAATGAAAATGGAGAAAGGTTCAGAAGAACTTTTACAGTTGTGGCTACCAAGAAAGGGATCTGTGTTGCATTCTCAGAAATTCTCCCTGTGTTAAATAAAAAGAAAACAAAGGCCCTTCTTCAATATTTTAGCAACAGCCAAGTAAATGTTATTGTTTGTCAATTAGATTTTCAGGCCTCATTTATACTAACAATAATAATACATGATATTGAAAAGACTAATGAAACATTTGGAAAGAAAGTGTGGATTACAACAGCTTTGACAGACATAGGTGTGAGATATTTTTATCAATTTGTTAATCTCCAGCATAAACACTTCTTGTTATCCTTCTTAACCCAGACAAACAAAAGGACACGAACTTATGATTTAAATTCATATTTCTCTATTCTAAAAACATTTGTGAAGACAGCATTTCAGTGTTCCTATTCAAGCCCAAAATTGTCAAAGAGAATTTGGGGAAGATGCACAGAAAAAGAGAACTGGGAAATCCCATCCCATGATGTGGTTGCAGACATTTTGTCTGAGGATGGCCACAGTATTTCCACTGCAATCCAGGCTGTCTCCTGGATCCTTCATGTTGTCTTTTCTTCTCACCTGAGTCGGAGAAGGATGCAGGTTGGCAATCATCTGGTATCTCAGGTAGTACAGCCATGGCAGGTAAGATTTTCCTTAATAATAATAATAATAATAATAATAATAATAATAATAATAATAATAATAATAATAATAATAATAATAATAATAATAATAATAATAATAATAATAATAATAATAATAATAATAATAATAAATGGCAGGTAAGATTTTCCTTAATAATAATAATAATAATAATAATAATAATAATAATAATAATAATAATAATAATAATAATAATAATAATAATAATAATAATAATAATAATAATAATAATAATAATAATAATAATAATATATATAATATATAATAAGAGTTGGAAGGGACCTTGGAGGATCAGCGAGTCCAACCCCCTAGCTGCAGGCTAGGAAACCGTACTGATACCATTTTGACAAATGCTGTCCAGGTCTATGTCTCTTCTTAAAAACTTCAGTGTTGACGGCATAGTCACGACCGCTTCTGGAGGCAGGTTGTTCCACTGGTTAATTGTTCTAACTGTCAGGAAGTTTCTCCTCAGTTCCAGGTTGCTTCTCTCCTTGACTAGTTTCCATCCATTACTTCTTGTCCTGCCCTCAGGCGCCTTGGAGAATAGCTTGACTCCCTCTTCTTATTTATAACTTATTTAAAGTTCTAGTGACAATCCATTCAATTCTTCAGTTTCATGATGGGAAAGAAATGACCAGGACATGGGGTGGAGTGCTGTACAGTTTCCCAGTTTTTCATGTGTGTTCTATGTAGGGTGAGAAGAATGAGAAAGGGAGATTTCCTATGTCTGCATCTTTTAAACTGAATACTTGTGCTGGTTTAGGATGCTGTAAGAAAAAGGAATAATGCCTCAATAGAGAATCCCATTCCACATCCATAGATTAAATAGCCACCAGGATGTCACAATAACCTTCAAATTCTCCTTGATCATCCAACCTTGACTTTGTCTTCTGTGAAGATCTGGACATCTCAAATCTGTGCCTCTTCCCAATATCTTCAGGGAACAACCAGATCAATTGCTGAAGGTCTCTTCCTTCTTACAATACAGAGAATCGATGTGGGGGAGAGGGTTTTGTTTTAGATGACATAGACAAGGGGATGAAGAACAATCTCCAAACAGAGGAGGAAGAAGGGAAAGTTAGGTAAGAGAGGTGAAGTGGAAAGATTGCATTGGCACACCTACCAACAAAGATAGAACAATTCAGCACCAGGTTGCTGAAGATGATTCAAAGACAGAGTAGAGTCATACTTCCAGGCAAAGAAATTTGGGATATTGGTGTTTTAGCCAAATCTATCACCAAAGATGTTTGGCACTTTAGATCAGTATTGGGGAACCAGCCATAGTGAGATGGCCAGCTTACCCAGAGTTGGATAGCTAGTCAAAATATGTTGTGATCTGAGACTAGCAACTTCATAAAAGGGATCAGGCCAGAGTGATAAAGCAAAAGGGGAGAGAGAGTTAACCCTTACTTGGATTCTTTTTGCCAACATTTGCAGACAGAGGCACTGAGTTGAAGCAGATTATTTTGAATTAGGATTCATAAGGTAATGTCTGTCATTTTAGCTTCATCCTTTCCTAAGAAACTTTCAGCTTTACAATCTGTCCATGGATAATATTTATTTGGATGAGGATGGAAATCCTGTTGCTAACTTGGATATCATAAACTGGGCAATGTTTCCCAACAAGTCTACTGTTGGAGTGAAAATTGGGAATATAGAAAGAGAGGCCTCTTCAGAAGTCAAGATCTCCATCAATCAGAGTGCCATCAAATGGCCAACATCATTTAACCAGGTGGCTGAGTTGTGATTATTGTTGTCATTTTATTATTTATCTGCTCCTATAGATTGAAATTGAAGTCTTGCCACTCTGATGGAGGGTCCATGTTGAAAAGGGGTTGGGTTGAAGGACTCACAAAATCCCTATTGTTAAATGTGTGGGTGCCAGAATTGTTCTTGGACAGGATGGAAATCATGTGGTTGGTTAGTCCAATACTACTTGTATATAAGGAAGTTAAGCAGGCCCATAAAGCCATTTTAAGGCAGGTTGCTTCTTCCATGCTGGATCCTGCTTTAAGACTTGAATTCAGGAGACAGATGTGGGCAGAGATACAACAAGTTATAGTGGATGTTGTCCTAGCAATTGCTGAGATAGGAGCAAGCAACCTTTTGCATTCCCTGCTTTGTATTACACTCCCCATTTTTTTTATCGTTGGCCATTCATGCTGAAGATGATGAGATGTGGTATCCATAGCATATGTTCAGAGTTCCATCTGAACTTTGAGTGGACTCTGGGACAAAATGGAATAGGTTCTTCTGCTTGAGCAGGGGGCTGGACTAGAAGACCTCCAAGGTCCCTTCCAGCTCTATTCTATTCTAAAAACCATGCTGAAATTCAAGCTCTTGTGGGAAAAGGATGGTATTTTCAATGACTTTGTGACAAAAGTATTTTCATTGTATTTTGAAAGAAACATTAAAATTACATGCTTGAGTTTTCTAAATTGGAATCTTCTGAATTATTTTCATAAGCAATACCTTAATTTTTATACTTCTCCAATTTTATGTTTAGAAGGCACCTTTTTCTAGGTGTACTGAAAGTTGTCTCCCAGGATACAGCAAGGTGATGAGAGAGGGAGCACCGGTTTGCTGCTATGACTGCTCTCCATGCATTGAAGGAACAATTTCCAGACAGGAAGGTGGGTGGCTCAAGACCAAAGGAGACATCCCATTCAAGTATAAACCAAACCTGACCCTGCTTAGTTCACAAACTGAATCAAGTTTGTTAAATCCTGCCACCTGCTGAAAGACATAACCTACTTGTGACCTATCAAACTATTTCTCTCTCAAAATGCCCCATGATCCAGATAATTGTGGATGCAGATAGGTCTTCCTAAGACTAGGTATCTGATCTTTCTTGTGATTATTGAAGTATGTTCTATCAGCATAAGAAATATTTAATTATAGGAAATATATGTTTAGGCAAAACATAGAAATCATTTAGGTTCAGAATTGGCAGCATGACAAACAGGGAACCTAGGATAAATAATTAATGTTCTACCTATACTTCACTGTCTTTTTTGGTAAATAAGTTATGATGTGTTAAACATTACTGGATTCACTATTTACACAGCAATTACTTATGTTTCTCAGATGGAGCCCACTGTGAAAAATGTCCAGATGAGCAGCATTCCAATAAGAATGGAGATCAATGTGTCCCCAAGGTTTTTAGTTTCCTGTCTTATCAAGAAACATTAGGTTTCAGTCTGGCTCTGATTGCCTCTTTTTTGTCTTTTACCACTGCCTTTGTCCTGGGAATCTTTATTAAAAACCGAGAAACTCCTATAGTCAGAGCCAACAACCGGGACATCACATATATTCTCCTGGTCTCTCTTCTTCTGTCCTTCTTGACCTCCCTTCTATTCATTGGTCACCCCAAGAAAGTGACCTGTCTCCTTCAACAAACTGCCTTCAGTGTTGTCTTTTCAATGGCAGTGTCTTCTTTGCTAGCAAAGACTGTCATGGTGGTGGTAGCATTTCTGGCCACAAAGCCAGCCAGCAGGATGAGGAAATGGCTGGGGAAAGGTCTTCCCAACTCGATTGTCTTATCTTACACTGGTATTCAGATTGGTATATGTATCATATGGCTGGGAATCTCTCCTCCCTTCCCAGATTCTGACCTGCATTCCCAACCAGGACAGATTCTTCTAAAATGCAATGAAGGATCTGTCACCATGTTCTATACCACACTGGGCTACCTGGGCTTTTTGGCTACCATCTGCTTCTTAGTGGCTTTCCTAGCCCGAAAACTGCCGGGGACTTTCAATGAAGCCAAGTGGATCACCTTTAGCATGTTGGTTTTCTGCAGTGTTTGGATCTCCTTTGTCCCCACCTACCTGAGTACCAAAGGGAAATATATGGTGGCTGTGCAGATTTTTTCCATCCTGGCCTCCAGCTTGGGTTTACTGGTCTGCATTTTTGTTCCCAAATGCTACATCATTATTCTGAACCCTCACATGAATACCAAGCAGCACTTAAGGATGAAAAACTGTGAGAGATATTGATTAATAGTACTTTTTTTCTAAATAATTACTAATATAAAATAAAATAGTTTGGAAATAAAATTCTTTTTATGTGTTCTAATATTTCTGATTCTTGAGATGCCTGGAATGCAAGAACAGTATTTCTATCATGCCAAACTGTTAAGTTGGAAGAAAATCCAACTGGATTGACCATGCAAATGTTTTCAGTATGGGAAATATGTTCTTCAACCGGCATGTCCTGTGGATCATCACACTGAAGAGAAGTAGTGTCAATGTTGAGAGTAAGAGAAATATTTTGCAGATCATTCTACAGTGGAACATTCAGTGGGGTCTAGGGCAACTGACCATGGCCAACTCGCCATGGGACAACTTGCCATGGGATAAGAGTTACACTAATATTGAAGAAATGGTGGAATAGAATCATTTAAAAAAGGATGCCAAATAAGGAACAAAATAAAATGTGAATGACAAAAATTGAAAGATTTTTTAAAATTGTTTTAAATAATTAAATTTAATTATTGAATTGTTCTGCAGTGAGTTGTCCCATGGTGAGTTGATTGTGGTGAGTTATCCTTTGGTGAGCTAGCTGGCCATGGCAAGTTGGCTGTGGTGAGTTAGCCATAGCGAGTTGGCCACGGTGAGTTCTCCCATTCTGTATTCAGTGTGCCTTCTAGTGTCTACCTCTTGCCTTGTTCAGACCCATATTAAGAGCTTTAGGGAAAGAAACACTGCAGAGAAAACCCGAAGGGGGGGAAAAAATTCTTCATATATTTGAGAGTTGGCAGAAGAATAGAGCCTTCCTAGCTGCAGATCTATTTTATAATAATAATAATAAAGTTGGAAAGGACCTTGGAGATCATCTAGTCCAACCCCCTGCTCAGGCAGGAAACCCTATACCATTTCAGACAAATGGCTGTCCAGTCTCTTCTTAAAAACTTCCAGTGTTGATCAGGGCTTTTTTTGTCATAGAACGCCCAGAACGGAGTTCCGGCACCTTTTTTGGATGGAACCTTGTAGGGAAGGCAAGGTGGGTTGTATGACATGTGTGAGTTCCGGCACCTTTTTTTTTTACAAAAAAAGCACCCAATGACTCCCACTAAAGAAGCATACACAGCTCAGTTATCTGTGAAAAGACCCACATATATGTGAGTTGCTCTGATGCTCTGTTGAGGATGCAGTGGATATATACATTTGCAGTATTGCATACACACAGGGTGGATGGAGAAAACTTGTGCCTCATTCTACGGTGTCTGAAGTATGTAATTTCTCTGTTTAGTTCTCTAAAGAGCATGCAAGTCTTATTCTTCTTCCAAGCAATTGAGAGATAGCCTGGGGAAAGTATAAATTTCCTATAGATTTCACTATGAATGGAATGCGGGAATGTCACTCTCCCCATTAAATTCCCCCAATTGCAGCCCTTTTGACAGGGGCCCTTGAGATGTAACATAACCTGTTCGGAAGAACAGCTGAAGATTATTTAATGGGATTTTTGCTGTGGCTGGATTAAAGCCTTTCAGAATGAATCAAAGAACATCTCAGATAGATGTTTGCCCAACCTGTGTGTAAATAAATTCAGTGAATGGGAGGTCACTACATTTGTAGAATTCTTGATGTTACACATGTGCTTCCCATATATGCAAACTACATGTATTATTACAAGGCACAAGAGGAAAATAGGGTTGCCAGTGCATGTTTCTGCTCTAGTTAGTCAAAACTGGAGAAAACTTTTGAGAAATTAAAAAAAAAAAATGAAAAATTGAACAGCCCTCTCTCAACAGAGGGGGAGGGATACAACATCATCTATCTCCAGTCTACAATATAGCCTTTCAACAGTTCCAAGAAGGCTCCACACACATTTGCACTACTCAGGTGACCCTGAAGACTCAGATAAGCCTCCAGGTAGCATTAACTTGCTAAAAGAATGCAAATGACCAATTGTCTGCAAGGAGTATAAATCCTGCCATTCAGACAATAATAATAATAAAGTTGGAAGGGACCTTGGAGGTCATCTAGTCCAACCCCCTGCTCAAGCAGGAAACCCTATACCATTTCAGACAAATGGCTGTCCAGTCTCTTCTTAAAAACTTTCAGTGTTGGAGCATTCACTGCTTCTGGAGGCAGGTTGTTCAGGAAGTTTCTCCTTAGTTCTAGGTTGCTTCTCTCCTTGATTAGTTTCCATCCATTGCTTCTTGTCCTGCCTTCAGGCACCTTGGAAAATAGTTTGACTCCCTCTTCTTTGTGGCAGCCCCTGAGATATTGGAACACTGCTATCATGTCACCCCTAGTCCTTCTTTTCATTAAACTAGACATACCCAATTCCAGCAAACGTTCCTGATATGCTTTAGCCTCCAGTCCCCTAATCATCTTTGTTGCTCTCCTCTGCACTCTTTCCAGAGTCTCAACATCTTTTTTACATCGTGGTGACCAAAACTGAATGCAGTATTCCAAGTGTGGCCTTACCAAGGCATTGTAAAGTGGTATTAATACTTGACGTGATCTTGATTCTATCCCTCTGTTAATGCAGCCTAGCACTGTGTTGGCCTTTTTGGCAGCTGCAGCACACTGCTGGCTCATATTTAAGTGATTGTCCACTAGGACTCCAAGGTCCCTTTCACAGTTACTGCTATTGAGCAAGGTACCCCCTATACTATACCTGTACATTTGGTTTTTCTTGCCTAAATGTAGAACCTTGCTTTTTTCACACCATCCAGTCACAGCTGAAGAAGCTTCTTGGATGAGAAATGAAACGTCTTCAAAGAAAAACAAGAAAGTCCAGTTGCCTCATGAAAAAGCATCTTTGGGATAACTATGACCTAGATCAGGGCTTTTCAACCAGTGGTATGTGTACCACCTGTGGTACTTTGCTACGTGGCAGGTGGTACACAACTGCTAGCCAAGTGTAGCAGAGGAAGGCTCCAGCTGATTGGCTCCAGCTGATTGGAGCTTCCGGAAGCAGCTTGGAGCTGGAGGTGAACTGAAGAAAAAGGGGGGAGGATATAAAAAGAGGTGGTTTGGGTGGGGGAAGGGAAAAAGACAACAGGAAAGGTTTAATCCCTTTAAACAAATGAAATTAGTTTTACCCCCTTTAATTGAGTCTGTCTATGGCTTTTAGAAAGTTTTCTTTGAAGGTAAATAGGCTTAATTTAAAGCTAAAGCTTTTCGCAATTGCTGGAGCGTTTCAGTCTAGAATTGCAACATTGTGACACATGACACGCCTGAGGCAGCTTAAAGAGGAAAAAAAGGAGGCTTATTTTGTGAGCCTTGCTTGCTTTGCACTTGATTCCTGTGTCTTTAAGGGTACAGGGAAGGGATTGGGGGGGTGCATTCTTACTACACTGTGGAAGAGCTCAGAAGGGAGAGAGGAAGAAGGGCCGACCAGCTAGCTCAGGAGTCTATAAACTTAGCAACTTTAAGACCTGTGGACTTCAACTCCTAGAATTCCTCAACCAGCCATGAGGGCTGAGGAATTCTGGAGTTGAAGTCCACAAGTCTTAAAAGTGCCATGTTTGAAGACCCCTGAACTAGCTGGTAATGGTGCATATTAATAAACATGGATAAATTCATCATACATTTGTCAGTGCAAAGGGAAAGTGATTCAGCAAAGGAACAGCCACCGAAGAAATTAAAACTGGTACTTTTTTACTTTTTTTCTACAGTTTGTAATATTTTATTAGATTATAGAATAAAATACAAAAATACAAAAGCAAATAGAAGGACACAGTGGAGAGGAAAAAGGGGGGGAAAGTGAGGGGGAGAACGGAAAAAGAACAGACTTCCTCTGTTGCAGTAGAAAGAAGCATTAACATTGAACCTCAACTTTTTACTTTTCCATATTATAAACTAGCCATTTCTATAACAACAAATGAATCTAATCAGTAAAACCCAAAATCCCCCCCTTTTTTTAGTCATCAAGTTTTTGACACCTTGCTAAACACTGGTGGTACTCAAATATTGTCATGTCCTAAAAGTGGTACAATCTGTGATAAGGTTGAAAAGCCCTGACCTAGATGACTGAGAATCTCCATAGACATTTAGAGAAAACTTTTAGTCTTCTGGGAAACAGATTTCTGCCTTGCTATGTTCTCCGTAGCAGTCATTTTGTGATGGCCATAAAAAGCTTACAAACTTCTAAATTTACCACTGAGTCAAAATCATACATATCCTGTCATATAGGAACATCTGGGAGAAGTGACTTGATTTTTATGATGATCATAAATGTGGCTGTTACTGGTCTTCTCTTTTGCAGAAGTGAGAAGATTTCATAATAGGTACCTCTGATGCTTGAGATGTTAACCATTTTCTGGTTAAACTTTGATGAGTATTCCAAAGCGCCTGAAGGCAGGACAAGAAACAATGGATGGAAACTAATCAAGGAGAGAAGCAACCTAGAACTAAGGAGAAACTTCCTGACAGTTAGAACAATTAACCAGTGGAACAACCTGCCTCCAGAAGCGATGAATGCTCCAACACTGGAAGTTTTTAAGAAGAGACTGGACAGCCATCTGTCCGAAATGGTATAGGGTTTCCTGCCTGAGCAGGGGGTTGGACTAGATGATCACCAAGGTCCCTTCCAACTTTATTGTTGTTGTTGTTGTTGTTGTTGTTGTTGTTGCTGCTGCTGCTGCTGCTGTTGTTGTTGTTGTTGTTGTTGTTGTTGTTGTTGTTGTTGTTGTTGTTATTATTATTATTATTATTATTATTATTATTATTATTATTATTATTATTATTATTATTATTATTATTATTATTATTATTATTATTATTATTATTATTATTATTATTATTATTATTATTATTTAACCTGAATGTAGCAAGGAGTCTCATCCCTACAAGGACAGGGGAGGAAACGTATTGTTCTAACTAGTTAGAAGCAAACATCGGTTTTCTTAACAAATTACAAAGTAGCATCTCCAAAATAGGTTTTGGAGTCCAGTTCAGCCATTCTGTTCTATTGAGCTGTCTGCTATCAACCCCCTCTACCACAAAGATCCTGCAGGGACCTGGCAGGGTGAGAGCTGTGAACCATAAACATAAAGCTTTCACTGTGTCTCTGCATAACAGATGCAGTGCCCTTTCTGTCCTTAATAGAGGTACTAAGGTGGCAGGTCAAGCTGGTTGTGATGACAATGACAACTCAAATGAGCAGATCATGATCCGAGATGAAGAAGTTGTTTGGATAGGGGAAGGTATTACACATCAATCATGCAAGAAGAGCAAGATATCTAAAAAGCAAAGTCACCCTCTGGTTGATGATTCAATTGTAAAAGATGTCAATTTAGGAAAGGATGTGGATGTTTTGAAAAAGATGAGGTGTCTGCCTGGTGCTACTGCCAGCAGAGAAAAGGGGCATTATCCTGTTTCCACAGTCGTGTGCGCTTACTTCCGTGTAGACAGGTAGCTTTACTCGAATGAACAGATCAAAGAAGAATACTTTATTCACAGAGATAATCAACAACTCACGATTAAGATGAAATACTTCTGGAATGCAATATTAATCTGGATCCATATCATTAGGTTGAAAGACAGTGATGTCCTCCTGTCCTGTATTATAACATACGTGTTGAATAAATGCTAATCACATGTTGAATGATGTCCGAGCCATGAGGCTGGGTCCCAAAGTGAAGAGAATCAAACAATGGCACAGAGCCAGGAAGTACAGTCCTAAACTTTTGAACTCCTCCCACTGACTAGATAAACTGACTGCTTAACTACATTACCCATAAGCCATCCCCTAAGGAAACAGCGCTTAACCCTATAAATGCTAAACATCCTAACATACACTTCTTAGCTACTTGTTGGTCCAGAACACTCCCCGCTTGGAAATATAAATTTCCACAACTAACTAACTAAAATAAGCAAAACGTAACATCAGACATGCAATTTCGCTGTTAGCTGACTAGAATAAGCAAAATATAACATTAAGGCATACAATTTTCATTACTAACTATTTAACTAAAATAGGCAAAACATGGTATCAAGACATGTAAACATGCATAACTGTAAGGTAAATACAAACATGCACAACTATAACAGAGATAAACAAGGTGTTACATCAAACAATGCAATCATGAGGTAAACACAATATACATGGCTTGAGGCTTAATCTTCCAGTTCGGTCTTCTTTTGCAGCAGGACCAGGTCGGTAATTGGCCTGGTGTACAACCTTCTCACAAGAGTCTTTGAGTCACGGTCTGACTCATGTGGCTTCACGATCTGGACCTCAGCTTGGCGAACTAGTCCATCAGAACTGGGTAGGGCCCGATGCACAAGTCCCATGGGCCAAGAGTTCCGATGGGTGTCTTTGTCTTTTAGCAAGACAAGGTCTCCCTCTTGTAGGTTGGGCTCTTTGGTCTTCCACTTGCGACGATCCTGAAGGGTAGACAAGTATTCTTGCTTCCAGCGCTTCCAGAAGGTGTTGGCCAGTAACTGAACTTGTCGCCATTGCTGTTTATACATGTCTTTGGGAACAAATTTCCCGGATGGTGCTGGCCAATCGCCTGTCTTCTGGGTTAACAAGGTAGCTAGGGTGAGGATAGTTGGATTTTCAGGATCCGAAGAGACTGGAACCAAAGGTCTAGCGTTTATGATAGCTGCTACTTCTGCCATGAGGGTAGTTAGGACCTCATGCGTCAGTGTGGGTGTCTTGGTCATCATTGAGTCCAGAATTTTGCGGGCTACGCCAATCATGCGCTCCCACGCTCCTCCCATGTGAGATGCATGGGGAGGATTGAATGTCCAAACACAATTTTGGGTCTTTAGGTACTTGTCAATGTCTGAATCGGGACGGATTCCTTCATCAATCTGCAGTTCCTTGCAGGCCCCTACAAAGTTAGTTCCACGGTCAGATCGAAAAACTTTGACTGGGCCTCTGTGGGCTTGGAATCTTCTGAGCGCGTTGATGAAAGAAGAAGTATCCATAGACTCGATGACCTCAATGTGGACAGCTCGAATACTGAGACACGTGAAAAGTACGGCCCAGCGTTTGCTGTTGGCTTGCCCACCTCTGGTCCGACGAGCAGTTACGAACCAAGGCCCGAATACATCTAGGCCTACGTTGGTGAATGGTGGTCCTGGAATGAGACGCTCGGGTGGCAGGTCAGCCATTAACTGGTGCTGCGTTGCACCTCGTTGCTTACGGCAATGCAAACATCTGTACAAGACAGTAGCGATGCATCTTTTGGCCCCCATGATCCAGAAGCCAGCCGCTCTGATGGCACCTTCAGTGAAGTGTCTGCCTTGATGATGAACGGTTTCGTGGTAATGTCGAACCAACAGGTGCGTTACATGTTGATGGGCTGGAAGGATGATAGGATGCTTGAAGTCTGAAGCTGTCTTGGCTTTGTCCAGACGTCCTCCTACTCGGAGCAAGTTGTGGCTGTCCAAGAATGGGTTCAATTTCAGTAGTGAACTAGACTTTGGGATATCTTTTTTAGCTTCCAGACATTCAGATTCCAATGTGTATGCGTCTCGTTGCACACTTCGCAGAATCCCTCTCTCGGCTTGGATACGGCTGTCTGGGTATCTCATTTCGCGGTACAGGAAGCGAACAATTACCGCTACACCTGCTACGAGAGGTCTCCATCTGGAGAAGCGTTTGAAGCGAGTGGGTTCTAGGAAATGATGGGAAGACGGTTTTTTTGTCTCCTTGATGTCTGTAGACAGGCAGACAATCTGGGTGGTCATCTTTTGGCCCCGTCCTAGCGGTTTGTTGGGTCCTTGAGGCCGCACGTCGTCGTCCTGATCTGGCTCTAGCAGTTCATAGTACTCTGGTTCTTCTGACGTCTGGCTGTCTGGATACGTCAAAAACTCAGGACCCTTTAGCCAAACTGAGTCAGCCAACTGCGATGCAGGTATAGACCGAGTAGCCTGATCAGCTGGATTTTGGTCTGTTGGCACGTATCTCCACTGATCAGGGTATGAAGATTTTCTGATCCTTTCAACTCTGTTACTTACGTAGACGTAAAAGCGTCTTCTTCGATTGTGGATGTAACCTAGCACCACCTTGCTGTCTGTGTAGAAGGTGGTGGGTTGTAAGTCGAGGTCCATCGCCTTTGTTATCAAGTCTGCTATCTCTACTGCTAGAACGGCTCCGCAGAGCTCTAACCTGGGTATGGTGTGACCTTGTTGTGGTGTTAGTTTTGCTTTTCCCATGACGAAACCAACATTGTAATTCTCCCCGCTGTAGACTTTGATGTATCCTACGGCTGCAATCGCCTTCGTCGAGGCGTCTGAGAATATGTGTAGCTCTCTCTTCGTTGCAGTGGCTAGAGAAAGGGGAGCATACGTGCGCTGTATGTGTACGTTCTGAAGGCTACTGAGGGATTTGCACCACGTCTCCCACTCTTGCTTGTGCTCCGGCGGAAGCGGCTTGTCCCAGTCTGTGGCGTGTTGGGAGAGTGAGCGCAGAAGAAACTTGCCTTGGACTGTTATGGGTGCAGCGAAGCCTAAAGGGTCAAACAGGCTGTTCACTGTGGACAAGACTCCTCTTCTTGTGAAAGTGTTGTCCTTTGCCGGGGTTCTGAAGGTGAAGACGTCCTTCTTCAAGTCCCAACACAAGCCGAGACTACGTTGGAAGTGAGGATCGTCTGTGCCAAAGTCGAGGTCCTTTAGACCTTTAGCGTGGTCTTCAGGGTCGAAAGCTGCCAACACTTCCTCGCTGTTGGACGCAATTTTATGTAACTTAAGGTTGGCTGCCGCTAACATCTGGCGTGTCCTTGTTATTAGGTCTATGGCTTCCGCGTGGGTGGGTACAGATTTCAAGCCGTCGTCGACGTAGAAGTCCCGTTCTACGAAGCGTCTGGCATCGGTACCATATTCGGCTTCACCTATACGGGCGGTGCGTTGCAGGCCGTAATTTGCGATTGTGGGGGAAGAACCATTTCCAAAGACATGTAATCGCATTCTATACTCTGTTACCTGCTGGTTGTGTTGGTCATCGCTGAACCACAGGAAGCGCAGGTAGTTGCGATGGTCTTCCCTGACATAGAACGAGTAGAACATCTGCTGGATGTCAGCCATGACTGCCACAGCTTCCTTTCTGAAGCGAATGAGCACTCCGAGCAGGCTATTGATAAGGTCAGGTCCTGTAAGAAGGACCTTGTTCAGAGAGATGCCTTGGTGCTGTGCGCTAGCATCGAAGACCACTCTTATCTGTCCTGGCTTTTGTGGGTGGTACACTCCGAAGAATGGCAGATACCAGCATTCTTCATTTTCCTTCATTGGCGGGGCAGGCTCTGCATGTCCGTTCTGGAACATCTTTTCCATGAACTCTATCAAATGGGTTTTCATTTCAGGTTTTTTGTTCATGATATTCCTCAGGTTGTTAAGGCGTGTGAGGGCTTGTCCACGATTGTTAGGTAGACGTTGCCTGGGTCTACGGAAGGGTAGTGGGGCCACCCAAGTCCCTGTGTTATCCTGCATACATTCCTTGTTCATTAGCTGTAGAAATTCTTTGTCTTCTATGGATGGGCCCACGTCGTTGTCGTTATTACTGGTCTGGAACACGTTCCCTCCTAAAGTAGGTTTGGCTGTCGAAAGTGTGAAGTGTTCTTGACATGGTTCTAGGTGGGAAGCTCTCCCATTGCTAAGAATGGAAGTCGTCAATACGTTCACTTGGGTTGGGGTTTGTAACTTGTCGATACATATCGTTCCTACAATGGCCCATCCAAGTTCCATCTTAATGGCTACTGGGGTGCCTGGTGGGCCTCTGATTCTTTCCTCGGAACCAATGGTTTCATGGGCATCTAGTCCCACCATAAGTAAAATTTCGGCATCAGAATCTAGGGGAGGAATTAGATCGGCTATTTGAGCTAGATGAGGAAAGTTTCTTGCTATCTCTGGGGTTGAAATTTCACTGCGTTTGTCTGGTAAGTTGTCCCATTCCAACACTGGTGGTAGCAGGAATTGTGAACTCCCGTCTATCGATTCAATACGTAGCCCAGAGATCTTCCTCCCCGCCGTGCTCATTGGTACTGTGCACGTTTGTACTGCGAACTCTGCTAGTTCAGTTGGGAGGTCAAAAAGGTCGAAAAAGGCTGACTTAGCTATTGTGGCGGAGCTGTGTACATCTAGTATGACATACATCTTTACTGCTTCTTCTGGTCTCCCTTCGGGATAGACTTTAGCTAGGAATATGGGGGAGCAAAAACGAGGGCGCGGTGAGTCACCACATATTGCTGTGCAGCATACTCCCACCGTTGCTGGGTTCTCTTTGGAGGCATGTTGAGGTTCCATCGTCATGGGAGAAGTTGAGGTTGCTTGTTGTGGCTTCACAGAGGGCTTCCTAGGGCTTAGATGTAAGGCTGCCGGGTGGTTGTCACTGTTACACAGATGGCATTTCACCCTAACTGCACAATCTCTGGCCATGTGATCCATTGAGTCACAGCATTTGAAGCATATCTTATGCTCTCTGAGCAGGGTCTTTCGATCATCCAGGGACTTTTTCCCAAACTCTCTGCAATTGTTTAGAGAGTGTGAAGATTTATGAATTGGACAAGTCAAGCCTTTGTCGGTTAGGTGAGGTTTGGAGTGAATACTCCTCGGCAGTTGCGCCTCTAAAGTCTTTTTGGGCTGGGTCGTGACGTCTGTCTTGTATACTGAAATAAGAGGTTTGTCCCTTGAGGCTTGGAAACGACCCTTGTTAGTGCCAAAATTCTGATTGGTGCGTTTGGGCGCTGGAAGCGATCTTCCTGTGTATTCAAAACGGCTGGCATTATAGCGTAGATCCGCTTGTTTGGCTACGAATTCCGCAAGAACAGCAAAGGCGGGTGGTTCGTCGGAATTCTGACTCTTGTGAATTTCTGATATTTTGGCCCATTCGGTCCTTAACTGCCTGGGTAGTTTTTGAACTATGAGCCTTTGCTTCTCGAACTGATCGAGACAGGTGAGCTTTGGCATGTTGGGCTGATTGCGAACTGATCGTAACATCAAGAGCAAATCTGCTAAATCCAACATCTGGCCGTGGTTGTCAATGGCGATGTTGGGGAATGTGTAAACACAGTCTAACAGCGAGTTCTCTGTCAGTTCGCGTGCACCATACCGCTTATCGAGTCTGTTCCAAGCTTCGTGAAGGGCAGTGACTGGGTCACACAAGTGAGCTAGTTGAGCGTTATGTACCAATTTTGCAGATACTGGTCCCAGCCATACTGTCATGAGGCCAAGCTCTTCGGTTGGTATTAGCCCTTCATCTTGGATGGCGGACTGGAACGTGAATTTCCACAGTACATAGTCCTTTCCCGTTTCGTCGGAGAATTTCCGTACACCTTTGGATGCCAGATCTAGTCTGTCTCTGTAAAGTCTTTGAGGATGCATTGACGTTGCGTACGGGCTGTAGTTAGGCAGAGGTGGTGCATTGCTCTCGAGAATGGGGGCATGTGACAAGGATGACTGGTGAACTATTTCAGCATGTTGCCTGTTGAGGGTAGATTCCATTGGTGCAAACGAAGGGCCTTGAGGGTTCGGCTTGAATTCCTCTGCCCCTACGTTTAGCTGAGGAGGTCTGACGTTTTGCATGCTTACTTGTTGGAGGGGTTCTCGTCATTCAGGTAGTGCGATGTTGACTCCCTGACCAGTTGGCACGACTGGTGGCCGAGATTCTCCTCCGCGGTCGGGTCTGGGGGCGGTTCCTTGGGGTGCTGTTTCTTGTTGCCTCTGTATAGACTCCACCGTGGCCCGAACTCTGGTAATTTCGTTCTGTAGCAACTGCACTTCTTGCTGTAGAGCTGTCGTTGTTGCAGGTGGACCCATCCGATTACCGTCTGTGGTTTGGTTCATTGGGTTCAATGGTGTAGAAACGGTTGGAAGGTCCCGTGATCCAGATGGTGCTACGTTGGCTCTCTGGCTAATTGGTCCATCTGGTCGTTGAGATTCTTCTTCTTGTCTACTTGGTCTTGGGGGACTTGTGGATGACCGCGGTGCTCCAGCCTGCTCATTTCGAATCGTGTTCTGGCTGTCAACGTAGGCCTGCACACGGCTATGGTGGCTTTCAATCTCTAGTTGGTCAGAATTACGCGAGAAGGCGGCACGTTGGCGTGTTTCCTGAAGTGCTTTTGCTGTTGCCGCTTTATGTTCCACCTCTCGTTGTTTCTCCATAAGCTCAAGCTCGTTTTGGGCAGCCTTTCGTTTGGCTTCTATTCGGGCTGCTTCAGCCTCTCGCTTGGCCTTCAATTGAGCTGCTTCAGCCTCTCGCTTGGCCTTCAATTGAGCTGCTTCAGCCTCTATTTGGGCTGCCATTTGGGCTGCTTCGGCCTCTATCTCCGCCAATTCTTTCTTTTTCTGCTGCTCCGCTTCCAACACACGAAAAACTGCGTTGGCTGCTTTAGCTTCGATGTCTGCTTCTTCGGCTTGAATGGCCAAGCTCTCTGCCCTTGAAATGCGGGATGTTCGGCTATGCTGAGAAGATGCTTTAGAATGATGGGAGATGCCTGAAACGGAAGTTTGTTGTGACACGCTGGAATATGCGCGGGAATACGCGTGGGATCTTGGTAAGACACTGTAAAAGGATGCAGCTTTGTTGGAGGTGTGAGAGGGTGCCCCATGGGTTCGCTGGGGTAAGGCATGTGAATGACGGGAAATGTCAGACTCGGCTCTCTCGACTTTTATGTCCTTCGGGTAGGGTTCAACCTGAGGGAGGCACCCTTTGCCTTTTAAGAAACACTCGCGCTTCTCATTTATTAGCCTGAGTTCTTGCATGTCCTTCTCGAATGTTTGGTCTTCTAGCTGCAACTGGATCTTTTCGAGACTCTGCTCGTAGTCTTTCCATTTGAAGAAAAACTCCTTCAATGCATGAGTTTGCTCCGGGGTGTGCTCCTCCTTAGGCGCTTGGCAGAGTTCCTGTAATTTCTCCCAGCTCCTTTCGTGGCGTTCATAGTACAGCTGCCATTTTTCGCTCAGATGTGTTCGCATGGCTTCTGTGGGCCTTCTTCTTTGCCTCAGGCCATAAGGTGTCTGAAGTGTCTTTGGCTTCACTGAAGCTTGGACATCAGCTTCTGTGTACAAGTCAAGGTTGGCTGGTTGCAGCTTCTCTCCTTGGATGGCTGATTTGAGTAACTCATCTAGGCTGGTTGGTTGAACCCAGTCTTCTAGATCAAGGAGACTCTCCGCCATGGTTAGGACAGGTTCAGAAAACTTTCCAGCTGTCTTAAAGCGAGTTCAGTGAATTTATCTCTTTGACCACTAGGGATCGCTTCCTGCTTGAGTGATTGCTTCACGTGAAGTTCCCTCTCTCACCACCAGGGTGCCTTATCTGAGTAGTCTTATCAGGGAGATTCTCTCCCCCGCTATCAGGTGACGCTGCGTGGTTGGGGACAAGCCTGCTGTATCTAGTAGTCACCACTCAGCGTTGTTCCTTGGTATCGCTTTGAGAAAAGCCAGCCAAATTGTGTCTTCTTAAACCACCTTACAAGCTGTGGGTCCCTGGAGCATACTGAGCTCTCGCTGGCTCTCTGTACGTCTCCACCTGGGTCGTTTAGCTTCGCGGAATAAGCAAGGTTAATTTGCTGCTTGTTTCTCCTTGAACTGTGCTAAGTAGGTGCACCACTAGGGGGCGTTGCTTGCTTGCTTGGGTACTTCAGTTGAAGTTCACTCTTTACCCCCTAGGGGGTGTTGCTTACTTGAGTGATTACTTCAGGTGAAGTTTACTTTTTGTCCACAAGGGGACGTTGCTTGCTTGTTTGGGTGTTTCAGTGAAATTCACCCTTTTACTACTAGGGATCACTGCTTGCATGAGTGATTGTTTCAGGTGAAGTTCACTTTTTACCCTCTAGGGGATGTTTCTTGCTTGAGTAGGTGCAAGTCTGCTCTCTGCAGCTTAGCTTCTGGATGGGGGGTGCTGCACCTATGCTTCACTAAGTGTCTGAATTCTCCAGCAAGGCTGTAACTAAGGGTCTCTCTCTTTTCTTTCCAAGCAGACAAAATTGTGATGAAAACACAAACGTTTGCAGTTTAAAAACAATTATCTTAGTAACAATGCTAGTCTCCTTTCACAGCACAAACATATCTGTTTTCCCCACTTTAATTCCTGTTTGTTTCACACTGTGTGAGTTGCAAACAAAGGAGTGGAAGCTGCTCAACTCTTTGAACTTTTAGAGACACAATCTTTAGATTCCAAGGGAGGGGGTTTCTTGATGGAGTTCAGCTCTTCTAAACCCCAGTTGCTTAGTTACCATGGCAATTAATGGTTTGACTACTGCTTTGTCTTCGAACCAAGTTTTATGGCCAGGTGGGGGAGGTTGCCTGCTCTGAAAAGTCTTTTGAACGGAGCCTCTGCAGATTAACAACTTTCCTCTCTTTCCAACAAACTTGCGTCTGGATTGCAGGCAAAGAAGGAGAAAGGTTTGATACTTGCAAACCATCAAACAGGGTGATTCAGAATAATGCAGTGCTGGCTTGCATTGAAGAGAACTTATTCTAGCTTAGATTACAAGCAGGCACACACACACATTTTGAGTTGCAGGCAAGGAGAGGGGGGGAATCACCCGTTCTAAAGTTTCTTTGTTCTTTAAGGCAGTCTTTACATGCAACTTTGGCTGGCAAACAGATTGGTAGCGTTTTCAGAACAATGCAAAGAATATTTACAGTCCCCTACTTTGTCTGCTTTGCTTTACTTTGAAACATTCCAAGCTAACGTGAAGGTAATCACTGATTTCAACTAGAGAATTGCATTAACTTTACTGCATCCAAGCTGATACGAAGATTAATGAATTTACTTTTAACTTCCATACAAGGCACAGAATTTTAACGTTGTCTTTCAACTATCCTGTTTCCACAGTCGTGTGCGCTTACTTCCGTGTAGACAGGTAGCTTTACTCGAATGAACAGATCAAAGAAGAATACTTTATTCACAGAGATAATCAACAACTCACGATTAAGATGAAATACTTCTGGAATGCAATATTAATCTGGATCCATATCATTAGGTTGAAAGACAGTGATGTCCTCCTGTCCTGTATTATAACATACGTGTTGAATAAATGCTAATCACATGTTGAATGATGTCCGAGCCATGAGGCTGGGTCCCAAAGTGAAGAGAATCAAACAATGGCACAGAGCCAGGAAGTACAGTCCTAAACTTTTGAACTCCTCCCACTGACTAGATAAACTGACTGCTTAACTACATTACCCATAAGCCATCCCCTAAGGAAACAGCGCTTAACCCTATAAATGCTAAACATCCTAACATACACTTCTTAGCTACTTGTTGGTCCAGAACAGGCATATTGTTAGGATAGTCAAGAATGCTAGTAAGGACTGTGATGTTGATGTTGTTGTACATCTTGGTACTAATGATCAGTCGCATAAAGATTTACTTTCTGTGCAGAATGATTTCTAGAGCTTAGGCAGGAATGTAGCAGGATAGGCTGTAGGCTTACTTTTTCAGAGGTTTTACCTTTATATAAGGAGCAAAAAGAAAAAGGCCAGGGTATAGCAGAGTTCAATGTGTGGCTAAAGGAATGGTGTAAAGCGCAAGGTTTTGGTTATATTAGTCACGATGTCTGGAGCTGGTCTGATGAAAAGCTGTACAAGAGATGGTTTGCATCCATCAAAGAAAGGGACTGGGTTACTTAGTGCTAAATTCAGTGGCTTCTGGAAAAATACTTAAACTAAATAATGGAGACAGAGTGTTAATTGATGCAGAACATTTCTGTCCCCAGCAATCCAAAACTAATAGGGTTATCAGTACTTCTAACATATATGTTTGTATAGTTAAGAATATCAATCTTGCTGTCAAGGAAAATTAAGCTTCTGGTAGTGTGCACCATATCATGTGCACTAATCAAACAAGTGGTAAGGAAGAAGGGGAACTCACACAAAACATGTTACGTAGAAAGTAAACACAGGGTCAGTCAAAAAGGACTTAAATGCCTTTGCACTAATGCACAAAGTATGAGGAATAAACAGAGTGAACTATAAATTCAAGTAAATGAGGGCAGATATGATATTATTGCCATTACGGAAACTTGGTGGGATGAAACCCATTAATGGAATATACAGTAACAAGGATTAAAAAAACAAAACAAAACAAAAAACTCAGAACTAATATACTGTGTTTCCCCGAAAGAGGCACCTTTCCCCGAAAGAGGCACCGGGTCTTATTTTCAGGGGGAGGGGTCTTTTCCATTCACCTCACGGTGGCAGCCCTGCCCAGCCGGCTCATTTCTTATGTGGCCGAAGGAGCACCTTCATTTTGCAGCTGAGAATGGAGCTCGGGCCTACATTTTGCCATCAGAGGCCTTTCTGGAAGGCCTGTGCAGCCAAGAACCAAGCTCTGACTGCGAAATGCAGGCCAGAGTTCAATTCTCAGCTGCAGAATGAAGCTGCTCCTTTGGCTGCAGAAGAAATGGGCCGGCGAGGCAAGTTTCAATCCATGGGAGGCCTGGCTGCAATGGTTAGTTCCACCCCTGCCCTAGCTTGATTTTTAGGTGTGCGCCTCGCTCCAAACCTAGGTTTATTTTTGGGGTAGGGCTTATATTAGGCCCACCCCAAAAAAATCAAGCTAGGGCTTATTTTGGGGTAGGTCTTACTTTCGGGAAAACACGGTATATGCACTATATAAAATAGAAATAGAAATAGAGGAGAACAATGATGAAAACCATCTTGAATGCATTTGGGTCAATATAAAAGTGTGTGTGTGTGTGACATTGTCAGAGGTGTATAGGTCTTCTATGCTGGAGTCCATCCTTAGGAAACCTCTCTCTCACCACAATGTGTAACACATTCTCATGAGAGAGACGTTCCCTGAGGATGGGCTCTAGCATGAATCCAAAAGCTTGGAAGACTAAAACTCTGACACACAGAGAGAGAGAGAGAGAGAGAGAGAGAGAGAGGGAGAGGGAGAGAGGGAGAGAGAGAGAACTCAAGAAGGATTGAAGGATTATGGGTTTCTTTTCATTGGATCATTGCATGCTAGGCAACTATCTGGGATAGGATTTGGATATCTGCACTGTGCAGTCACATTTGTTCAGCTCCATAATATCTCCATGGCCCCCTCTGACTCTGAAATTCTATGAAGTAACTTCTTTCACTACAAGGGCATACAAGAAGGTACAATTATGAACTATTGATAGCTTTTGCTTATATAACTATTAGGGACACATGAACAGCATATTCCATAAGGTGGGTGGCATAATGTAATTAGCAAACCTGGAACAAAGGGAAATTGTTTAGTCTAACTGTTGCTTTCTTGCTTTTTGTAATCAGCTTTTGCACCAGAGAAATTTCATGCAAGCTTGGGAAACATGTACATGGATGGGATATACTGAAGGAGGGAATAAGGGAGTGTACAGGAATGATTGATGTCTTCTTTATGATGTAATGGCTCTGTTGTCTGATTTTCATTGGTTAACAAAGTTTATAAAGCAATGCTACCAACTTTCTAATGTGTGGCACTTCTGGATGTAACTCTGCCAGCGTTCCAGATTGTTGGCCACCCAGCGGCTTAATTTGATCAAATAAAGTGCTGCTTGATCAAGAAGTCTCTGCTTGGGTTATCTGATTAGATTGATATGGTATCTCAAGTTTAAGTAAGGATCTTACACTATAATCCAATATCTTCATATTCTATACAAATGCATTTATACAGACACAACACTCAAAAACAGTCATATACATTACTCCCCACACATCCCCATCTATTTATATTGTACTTTTTTTGAAATCCAGTTCCTTTCTTTCTTATCCTCTATAGCAAAAATATGTTAACAATAAAAACAAGAGAAATCTAGATTCTGGGCTGTGAAAGTATGACGAGATTAGGAAGTTGGGGGGACAGAAAGGGAGGATATCAATGGGGTTTAGGGTTGGGAATAGGGGTAATGGTATGTGTAATGTATTGGCCACAATTGCTTTAAATCACTTGCTTAATGTCTGACCTACATTGCTGTATTGTTTAACGGTTGCTGTTACTGAAAGCCAGACTGGCTGTCTCCAAGCTGATAATAAGGCTTGGGACGGGGAACTGTTACTTTAAACCTATTGGTTGCCACCTAGAGGCTAACTGTGCAGCAGCCTTTAGGGCTGCTTCTGTTCTGAGTTAATAAACTTGTTGTTGTTTGAACACTCTGCCTCATTCAATGCCTAAAGAACCAAAGATATAACAGTGGCGATGAAGGTGGGATGTGCTGCTTCATTGAGAGAGCTTGAAGTCACTAGGGGGTGAGGTCAGCACAGAGCCTGACAGGAACTACGTTCCCCCCCTCGGTCTGCCAGCAAGCCACGCTGGAGACCACCACGCTCTAAGGATCCGTTCTAGGGCCTACACAGAAGCCAGCAGCGCAAGGCATTGAACGAAGAAACAAACCACCATGGTGAAGGTCGGGAAGCTCAAAGAATTCGATGTAACTCACCCGGAGAGATGGGCGTCCTACATCTCCCGCGTCGAAAATTACCTCCGTGCCAACTAGGTCGCCGAAGATGGATTGAAGGCCGCGACCCTCCTCTGTGTGTGCAGCCCCACCACCTTCGACATTGCAGAGAACCTGGTCGCCCCGGCACCGCTCAAGTCGGTCACCTACACGGACTTGAAAAAAAGCTCCGAGACCACTTTGAGCCCAAGTTATCCATTATAGCATGGAGGCACGGTTTTGAGCAGCGGGAGCAACAACCCGGCGAGTCTGCAACAGAATTCATTGCCGCTCTTCGTCAAGCATCCCGACTCTGCAATTTCGCGGATTTGGAGGAGAGACTGCGAGATCGCTTAGTCTGCGGACTCCGGAATCGAGAGCTCCAAAAACTGTTCGCTAAGGAGACTCTCTCGCTACAAGAGGCCTTGAAGGAGGTCATGGCAGCCGAAGCCGCCGGAGGGGCCGTTAAAGCGCTGCGGCCCTCCAAAAGTGCGCCAAGCACCAAAGTCGTCCACCACGAGGATGCCGAGCGGATGGAAGACACCAACTCAGACTACGAAGTCGACCAGCTATGAAAGCACCCGGAGAAGGGACCACAGCCAGCTGGGAAGGCAGTTCCATTCCTTAAATGCATGGACCGCAGAGGCCGCCATCAATGCATGGATTGCCGATTCCAAACTGCAACATGCCAGGCCTGTGGCAAGCCAGGCCACATCGCCACCATCTGCCGAGGTCGTCAGAGGGACTGCCCGAAAGAAGACGCATTCAGGAGAGGTACCGGGGCCCCGGGTCAACACTGAGTAGGGTTCTGCTCCAGCCGAAGGAGTGTATTCCGCACTGGTGCCCATCGCCCCCTAAAGCAGAAACTTAGACTACAGGTCAAGCTTCAGGGAGTTCCATGCAAGATAGAACTGGACATGGGCTCAGCCATGTCCATCATTTCACAAGGAACATTCAGGCACCTATGCCATCCTAGCAACAGATGGGCCAAGTTCTGGCCATCTAATCTACTTCTCACAGACTTCCAAAACTCCCGAGTGGCGGTCAAAGGTGAAGCCACAATTCTGGTGGAATTCAAGGGGTTCAAGGGGCCACTAGATGTCATAGTGGTGGAAGGCCAACACATGAGCCTCATAGGGCTTGATTGGTTTGATGCATTGGGCATTCAAGTAACCGGCATTCACCGAACACAAGCGGCAAATCTGCCTGCAGTCTGCCAAGAGTTTGCGGATGTTTTCAGTTCTAGTCTAGGGGAGTACAAGGGTCCTCCGATCGCCATCAAGCTTGATCCTATGGTAACTCCAATACGGATCAAGCCTTGTAGAGTGCCTTTCGTGTTGAAACCCAAAATCGATGCACAGCTGGATAAGCTAGTGGAACAAGGGGTATTGCAGCCCATAGACAGTGGGGTATGGGAGACCCCCATAGTAACGCCACTAAAGGCCAATAGGGAAGTGCGAATATGCGCTGACTATAAGTGCACCCTCAACAGCACGCGTACCCTGTGCCAGTTGTCAGCGACATTTTGGCATCATTGCAAGGAGGCCGTGTGTTCGCCAAATTAGATTTGGCACAGGCCTATTAACAACTGCCCGTGGATGAGGCCACGGTGGTAGCCCAGACCATTGTCACCCATAGGGGGGCTTTTAAGGTTAAGCGCCTACAGTTCGGGGTGAGTGTAGCCCCAGGGCTGTTCCAGGGAGTGATGGAGTGCACGCTCAAGGGAATTCCAGGGGTTTGCCCCTACTTTGATGATGTCCTCATTGCTGGGGAATCGGTTGAGATTCTGGCCGAATGACTTAAGGCCGTCCTTCAGTGGTTCCACGACTCGGGACTTAAACTAAAAAAAGAGAAGTGCAAGATTGGGGTAGAGTCAACCAAGTTCCTTGGTTTCTGCATCGATGCCAAAGGCATTCATCTGGCAGAATCCAAATTAAAAGCAATCTAGCAGGCCCCAAGGCCGAAGTCAAAGGGAGAGCTTCAGGCTTTCCTAGGCCTTTTGAATTTTTACCATGCCTTCCTCCCAAACAAGGCCACAGTGGCAGAGCCATTACACCAGCTCTTGGATAGACAAGCTCAGTGGCAGTGGACCAGTGTCCATGAGAGTAGATTCCAAGCAGTCAAATCACTGCTGTCGTCAAACTCAGTTCTCACTCATTTTAATGAGCAGCTGCCTGTCTGCATTGCGTGTGATGCATCCCCGTGGGTTGAGGTTGTGTTAAGCCACTTAATGGCTGATAGGAGGCAGAAGCCCATCGCTTATTACTCCAGGACCCTATCGTCCACAGAGCGCAACTACGTGCAAATTGACAAGGAGGCTCTGGCCATTGTGGCCAGAGTTAAAAAGTTCCATGACTACTTGTATGGCCGCCAGTTCACGGTCTTCACGGACCACAAACCACTCCTAGGGTTGTTCACCACTAACAAACAGACACCTCAGATTCTGTCTCCTCGAATGCTGAGGTGGTCTATCTTCCTTTCAGCCTACAGCTACAGGCTGATTCACAAACCGGGCAAAGAAATGGGCCATGCAGATGGCCCAAGTACATGGTTGCTACACGTGCCAGCAATCCAGACCGGAGATGCTGCAAGCCCCTGTCCACTGATGGGAGGACACGCACACACCGTGGTCAAGAATCCACATCGATTTTGCCGGGCCCTTTCAGGGACAGCTGTTTCTAATAGTGGTAGATAGCCATTCTAAATGGTTAGAGGTCACACCAGTCCCTACTATGACCACTGCCAGGACCATCCAGGAACTGCGCAGAATCTTTGCAACACATGGATTTCCCGACGTGTTAGACAATGGGGCTCAGTTTACCGCTTCTGAATTCCAGTCTTTCCTCAGGGGAAATGTAATATGACACGCCACATCAGCTCCCTTTCACCTGGCCTCGAATGGCCAAGCAGAACGCATGGTCCGCACAACCAAGGAATCACTAAAACGGATTGTCACAGGGAATTGGCACCACAGACTGGCAGATTTTCTACTCTGCCAATGCACAACTCCCTGTACCGCCATGGGCAGAAGCCCTGCCGAACTCAGATGGGGCCGATGTTTGATCACCAAGCTGGACAGGCTGCACCCTGACCGAGTTGCCTCGGACTCTGCTCAGCCAAAGGCACCTTGGAAATTGCAAGTGGGTGACCGGGTTTGGACCCGAAATTATGGGCAAGGGGCTTTGTGGGTGGCAGCCGTGGTTGTTAAGGTGTCGGGACCACTCTCGTATGAGGTGGTCCTGGAAGATGGGCGAGTCATTTGCCAGCACATTGACCAGCTGCATCGGAGGCTAGCGAACCAGTCACTGGCTCAGAACTCTCAAGAGGGCCGCACACAATGGCCGTGTGACAGCAGCCCACCAGAGGAGCTTGCACGCTCTAACAGAACTCTTACTCAAGGAAATGGGGAAAAGGCCGTAGGAGAGCTTCCCTTGGACAGACAGACAGTATCTGCTGAACAGGACCGGCAAACTGTGCTGAAAGACAGCCCTGCAGATTTTGCTGCACGATTGGACTTTGGTTTGGGCCGACCGGGACTGGCCAGCCAAAGGGACCCGAGTCAACCTGACTTCACTGGACCCCAGAGTCCTGGTCTACCCAGCCTGGCAGGCGAGCGGGTAGACCGGGAGACCCCTGCAACCCCTAGACATTCAGAATGGTTAAGAAGGCCACCTAAATATCTGCAGGACTATGTCCAGCAATTGAGAATTTGAGCCATCCAGGGGGAAGGGGTGTAATGTATTGGCCACAATTGCTTTAAATCACTTGCTTAATGTCTGACCTACATTGCTGTATTGTTTAACGGTTGCTGTTACTGAAAGCCAGACTGGCTGTCTCCAAGCTGATAATGAGGCTTGGGGCAGGGAACTGTTACTTTAAACCTATTGGTTGCCACCTAGAGGCTAACTGTATAAATAGCTGTGCAGCAGCCTTTAGGGCTGCTTCTGTTCTGAGTTAATAAGCGTCTTGTTGTTTGAACACTCTTCCTCATTCAATGCCTAAAGAACCAAAGATATAACATCATGAAAATTGAAAGGAAGGCAGATGGGGAGAATTTTGGGAAATCTGATGGTTAGAATGCTGGGCTGACAATCGGCAGGTTCATGTTCGAGACCTGTTGCTGCTGCAGGTCAGGGTAAACTCCTGTGATACACTTCAGCTCCTGCTGGACAATTGCAAGTTGATAAATGGGTATCACTTTGGTGGACAACTTTGTAGAGACACGAAAGGAGCCCCCAAATGGCCAATAGTGATGTCACTGGCTAATCCTTTCATCACAGAAGCACTTTGGTGCTTCCAACATGAAAGAAGAAGAATGGAAGGGAAGTGGGAAAACTGAAGATTGGCAACAAGAAACAAAGAACAAGTGGAGGATACAAGATATTGCAGTGGACATTGAAAGAATATGTAGGAATGAGTTGCTCACTCATTCCAATCCTTAAAAACAAATGTGAACTCAATTCTGGCCTTTCTAGGATGCGTTTTTAAGATTCATACCTGCATAGGGCATCTGTCATTCTTTATTATCATCATAAATGTGAGGTAACTAGATGGCTATAATAAAGTTATTTTTAAGATACGTTTTCAATTGTGTACTCTGCATAAAAATGAGTATCAAATTCAGCCTCCCTCAATTTTTTTCATCATGAGATGCTCCTTCATATTCATATGAGGTTTCAGGATAATGATGTAACATTTGGGGACAAAGATGCAGACCAATAAGCTTAGGCTCAAGGACAGAATGGAGAAAATCTGCATAGCCACCCTATATTTCCCTTTGGTGCTCAGGTAGGTGGGGACAAAGGAGACCCAAACACTGCAGAAAATCAGCATGCTGAAAGTGATCAGTTTAGCTTCATTGAAAGTCCCTGGCAGCTTGCGGGCCAGGAAAGCCAGCAAGAACAGATGACAGCCAGAAAGCCCATATAACCAAGGGCAGAGTAGAATATTGTTACCGAGCCTTCATTGCATTGTAACAGGATCTGTCCTGGGAATGTATATCAGCATCTGGAAATGGGGGGGGGGAGTCCAAGCCATATGATGCAGATTCCTATCTGAATCCAAGAACAGGACAAGACAATAGAGTTGGCCAGATGCTTCCCAAGCCATTTCCTCATCCTGCTGCCTGGCTTTGTGGCTAGAAATGCCACCACCACCATGATAGTCTTGGCCAATAAGGAAGACACAGCAACTGAGAAAACAACACTGAAAGTGGTTTGCCAAAGAAGGCAGGTTATTTTTTTGGGATGATCAATGAACAGGAGAGAGGTCAAGAAGGAAAGGAGGAGGAAGACCAGGAGAATATAGGTGAGATCCCAGTTGTTGGCTTTGACTATGGGAGTTTCTCGATATTTAATAAAAATGTGTAGAACAAAGCCAGTGGTTAGAGACAAAATAAAGGCAGAAATAGCCAGGATTTGGCCTAAGGTTTCTTCATAAGACAAGAAACAACTTTGGGGTCACACTTCTTATTGGAATGCTGGTCATCTGGACACCTTTTACAATGATCAGCATCTGAAAAGTAGAAGCAATTTTTTGATTAATTAGCAGATACATTGTACTCCTAATTGTCTGCACTTATACATTCAACACCTTCACCATATTACATAAACCTGTTTTAGAAGAAGAACATTTTGAAGAGAATAGATGCAAGCCACATTTAATTGTCCTTAATTAGAATCTAATGTTGCTGTGAAATAAAATAAAGAGCATGGTGTAATAGTGAGAAGATTCTATTGAACCAGTAGAATGCACCAGTGTGGTCCAGAGTGGTACATGCCAGAAAAAAATTGATAATTTGATCATTGTTTCTGAATCTTAGCTGAAGTAACCAGCAGTCCAATGTGAACACCAGTATGTTGCCCAGAGGAGATTTTGATCAGATCATAATATAATGCAAACACTAGCAATAGAAAACAATCGAACCAGTGTTTTAAACTTCAAAAGAGCTGATTTCAACAAATTCAGAGAGAACTTAGAAAAGATTCCATGGATGAAAAACCTAAAGGGGAAAACAACCCAAGAAGCATGGGAAACTCTGAAAAATGTGATCATAAAAGCTCATATCAGCACAATACCATTGAAAAAGAAAAACAAGAGGTCCAAGAAGAAACTATCAGGGCTGCACAAAGATCTCTCTGACAAACTGAAAGACAAAAAGGACAAATACAAAAAATGGAAAGAGGGGCACATAACTAAGGCTGATTATCAGCAGTCAACCAAAACATGCAAAGATGAAGTCAGGAAAGCAAAGGCCCAGAATGAACAAAGACTTGCAACAGAAATCAAGGATAATAAAAAAGCTTCTTCCAACATATTAACAACAAGAAAAAGGTCAAGGAAACTGTAGAGAAAACGGCAAGGAAATAACAGGCAACAAAGAGAAAGCATAACTGCTTAACTCATTCTTTGCATCAGTCTTCACACAAAAAGAAACTATAGCCCAGCATACCCAAAAAACCACTGCAAAAGACAAACTAGAAACAAAAATTAAAATAAGCAAGAAAATGGTAATATACCACCTATCCAACCCTGACGAATATAAATCATACCGACAGATTATATCCAAGAGTTCTGAAGGAGCTGGCAGATGTTATCTCAGAACCATTGCACCATATCTTTCGAAAATCATGGAGCACCATGGAAGTACATGAGGACTGCAAAAGGGCTGATGTGGATCCCACCTTCAATAAAGGGGGGGGAAACAGATCCAGGAAACTACAGATCAATCAGTTTAACATCAATACCTGGGAAGATCCTAGAAAAGATAATCAAAAAACAGATCTGTGAACAACTAGAAGCAAACAAACAAAACCTACTCCTCAGTAGGCTAGAAAAAGGTGGAATAGACAACATCACCACCAGATGGATCCATAGGTGGCTGGCAAACCATACTCAATGAGTAATCCTCAATGGCACTACATCCACATGGAGGGAAGTAAGCAGTGGGGTACCATAAATGACTTAGATGAGGGAATTGAAGGGGAACTCATCAAATTTGCAGATGACACTAAACTGGCAGGAGTAGCCAACACCCAGAAGACAAACTCAGGATCCAAAAAGATCTTGACAAACTTGAACAATGGGCCCTATCCAACAAAATGAATTTCAATGTGGAGAAAAGCAGTTTTACATTTAGGCAGGAAAAACCAAAGGTACAAGTACAGATTGGGTGAGACCTGGTTACAAACAGTAACTGTGAGACGGACCTTGGAGTCCTAGTGGACATTCACTTCACTATGAGCCAGCAGTGTGCAGCAGCAACCAAAAACCTAATACAATCCTGGGTTGTATAAAAGAGGCATAGAATCAAGATCACACAAAGTATTAGTACTGTTTTATAAAACCCTAGTAAGACCACACCTGGAATACTGCAGCCAATTTTGGCCACCATACTACAAAAAAGATGTTGAGAGTTTGGAAAAAGTACAGAGAAGAGCAACTAAGATGATCAAAGGCCTGGAGACTAAAACATATGAAGAATGGCTGCAGGACTTGGTTTTGGCTAGTCTAAAGAAAAGAAGGAATAGGGGAGACATGATAGCAGTATTCCAGTATTTGAGGGGCTGCCACAAAGAAGAGGGGGTCACGTTATTCACCAGAGCTCCAGAGGGCAGGACAACAATGGTTGGAAACTGATCAAAGAGAGAAGCAACCTGGAATTGAGAAACTTCCTAACAGTGAGGACAGTTAACCAGTGGAACAGCTTGCCTCCAGAAGTCGTGGGCACTCCATCACTGGAGATTTTCAAGAAGAGGCTGGACAATCACTTGTCTGAGATGGTATAGGTTCTCCTGCATGAATAGAATAGAATAGAATAGAATAGAATAGAATAGAATAGAATAGAATAGAATAGAATAGAATAGAATAGAATAGAATAGAATAGAGCTGGAAGGGACTTTGGAGGTCTTCTAGTCCAGCCCCCTGCTCAAGCAGGAGAACCTGTACCATGAGCAAGGGGCTGGACTAGAAGACCTCCAAGGTCCCTTCCAGCTCTATTCTATTCATATTCATAGAACATGTTTTGCATACAAAACAGTTTTTAAATAATATTTTGATAGGTCTCTGGCAAGCAGAGGAGATAGTAGTCTTGTGATGGTCAATATTTTGTCTTATATGGTATTTGAGAAAGTAGTAGGTTAGCAAGATGTAAATGAGTAAACTGTTTCAGAAGATGATGACACAGTTAATCTTTTCTGTATCTGGGCAACCAGTTATTATAGGTGGTCCTTGACTTACCACCACAATTGAGCCCAAAATTTCTGTTGTTAAATGAAACATTTGTTAAATGAGTTTTGCCCCATTTTACAATCTTTCTTGCCACGGTTGTTAAGTGGATCATTGCAGCTGATTAAGTTATTCACCTGATTGTTAAGTGAATCTGGCTTCCCCATTGACTTTGCTTGTCAGAAGGTCACAAAAGGTGAACACATGATCTTGGGACACAGCAACTGTCATAAATATGAATCAGTTGCCAAACATCTGAATTTTGATCACATGATCATGGGGATGCTGCAAAGATTGTAACTTTAAAAAATGGTTCTAAGTCACATTTTTCAGTGCCATTGTAACTTTGAATGGTCACTAAATGAATTGTTGTAATTCGAGAATTACCTGTATTTGGATTGGAAACATTGAGGGAAGATAAAAGATCTAAGTCAGACTGGGAATTCTGAGAATCCTTGGAATAAGGCAATAACAAATATCTTGCAGAAAATAATATGGTATATACTGTATAGATCTATGAAATCATCAGGAGTTAAGCCTGACTAGAAGGTTTTATTTGTTTAAGTTAAGCTATCACTCCTTCTCTCCAATGTAATGTTACTATGTTCGGCACTCATCAACCTTTTGTGCTTCTTGATTGTTAACACTGACAGCCAACATAGTATAAGTTATCGAGGCACTGGGCTAACTACCTCTTTTGGGATCATGTAAGCAGCTACCTGTTCTCCCAATTTGCCTAGCTGCCTTTACACCTGCATTAGAGGCAGGAACAGTTTCCAAGGCAATCACAAGAGCTTGGAAAAAGATACTACTTTTAATTATTCAAAAAGTGTTGCTAATTTGGAACTCCTGCAGGTTTTGAAGGATCTCTCTGAAGGATTTGTAGAGCCCCATTTAGTCAGTTAGACAAAAGCTCTGAACTTCTGCAGTCTGCATGTTTGAAAGTTCACCCAAAATAAAGCCTTGGTCTTTCCAATGAAAATCCCTGTCTCTGGCTTAGGAGCCTCTCTTTTGGACTGCTTCTAAATTAATAACCAAACTCATTTTTTACCTGGCAGAAGAAGAAAGTTATAGAATGCAAAGGGGAATATTTGTATTCATTATTTTTAATTGGATTGAAGTTGAAACTTAACTTTTGACCTTGCTGCACATTCTTTTTGAACTGTATCCCTAAGCTTGTCATTTAGAAACAAACCATGATCTATGGCTAAAAATATTTGCCTCACCAGCAAAGCCCACAGAACCTCCAAGATGAAGGTTCTAGACCACCTCAAGAATCCTGTAGAATAGTTTTGTGGTTTGCTCTAAAGTCACCTACCTTCTTGCATGGAAATTGTTCCTTCCATACATGGAGAACAGTCATAGCAGCAGATTGGTGCTCCCTCTTTGGTGAGCTTGGTGTATCCTGGATGACAACTTTCAGTACATCTAGACAAAGGAACCTTCTAAATGTAAAAATGAAGAGTGAATTAGAGAGTTATTTTTATGAATGGCAATGAATCACAGAGTGGGTTCCCACCCTGGGCTAAACTAAACTCACAATAAAATCATTGAACCTAGTCATTGATGAGTTTACCCCCTGAGATCCTAGGATCCTTTCTGACAGCAGGATTTGTGATTGAGCAAAGGAGAAATTATTCCAGTTCATTCTTGACTCCTTCTTAATCCAAAAGTGGTAAAGGATCTATACTTGCCAAATCTCCTGATCTTATATGCCAGTTATGTCCCTATCACAAAACTCAAGAATATACTTCAAGGTTTATTTCCAAGTCTAATGTGGATATTTTCTTTTTTCAGAAACTCATTTTTAACATCATACTCCTTTTCGGAAAGCTCTCCAGAAGTACTTCCATTTCAGCAGGATTTTTTTCCATAGTCCTCTTAAAGTTCAAGAGAGAATGAAGGTTCATCAAGTTGTGCTCAATTCTCAGAGACTGCCTGGAAAAATGCCTTATCCCTTATCAAGTTTTCTTGATAAGATTTTGGAAGTGGTTTGTTCTTCCCTCCTTTCTAGGGCTGAGAGAGATCAATCAGCCCAAGGTCACTCACTATACCAAACTAGCTCTCATTAAACTCTCTCTCTCTCTCTCTCTCTCTCTCTCTCTCTCTCTCTCT